>JARJRE010000117.1:0-50285 GCA_030783385.1 Akanthomyces dipterigenus | reverse complement strand
CCCCGAAAATGTGCATGGAAGCCAAACCCCCGAGATTCAGAGTAATATTAGAAATGCTTACTACAATCCTTTGCCATGACGTCTTAGGAAAGGATAAATCTACTTTTGTAACGACTATGCCACCATGCAAACCAACGCAGCATCCCTTACTTGGGAAAGAAGACAGGGAGCAATCTTGGAATATATAAACCAAAAAAATGATCAAGAGGAATTTGTAATGAGAATGACGTACAAAAGCCCCCCCCCCCTTAAAACAGACAAGGGAAACGCACTCGCACTGGAGAAAATAGACAAACGCACTGGAACCTGCAGTTACAAATGAACAAAAAGGACGAGTGATGAAATGCCAAATGCCAACACCTCCTGCCCATCGCTGGATCAAGAGCCCATAATTCCTGTCCCTTTCTTCCTTTCTTTTCTTGCTTTTGTTCTTGCAGGTTCGCAAAGGAAAAAATGCCGTAGCCACCATATATGACCAGTTTCCGCAAACACCAAACACGACTCAAGTTAAAATACAGTGGAGAAAAAAATGCTTGCTCAAAGGCCTCTCAATGTCTCAGCAATCGTCAGTTCGAATCAACGCGCCGTCAAGTTGGGGGCGTCGCGAAGCTTCGAATGATTGAGGCATCTTAAGAAACGTCACTGCGATGATAAAGAGAATATCCGCTTTGCCATGCTGCCTATCAAAGCAAAAATGAATAAATAAAAAAGTGATGTGAAAATTCTCTTGGTCGTAATCAGATCCCGCGCATCATGTCAAACAGTTTTGGAATACTCTCCATCGCTCTAATTGGAGAGTCTCCGGGTATCAGCCATTTCTTGACGTGTTCTCGAGATTGCGTCTTGTCTTGATTCGTTGCCGTTGGCTGCGGCTGCTTCTCTGGCCTTGATCGTCTCGCGAGACGTAAAGGAGCGGCTCTCCATGGCTGGACGCAGCAGTCCGCTATCTTCCTTGTGGAGCGACGAGTTAGCGTCCGCCTGCATGGCGAGCAGCTCACGCTCACGGTTTTTTTCCAAAAGCGGCCCTCCAAGAGTCGCGCACTTGAGGATGGTCTGAATCAGCTGGTTCTGCTGAAGCGGTTTGGACAGATACTCGTCCATCTGAGCCTGAATACACTTCTCACGATGCCCCATCATGGCGTGGGCGGTCAGGGCTATTATGGGCGTACGATGTGAGCCCATGCTACGCTCGTATTCGCGAATCTTGCCGGTGGCCTCAAAACCACCCATGATGGGCATCTGAACATCCATCAGAATAACGTCAAACTTTTTCTCCTTGACAGCCTCGACAGCCTCCCAGCCGTTGCCCGCTACCGTGACAACGTGGTGGTACTTCTCCAAGATCTTGACAGCCAATCTTTGGTTCACAGTGTTATCTTCGGCAAGCAGAATCTCAAACGACTTTGTGTTGTCGGCCAGAGTTGGCGTTGCTCGGTTCTCCAGTGCGGGAATCATGCCGTTGCCCAGGTCAATCAGCTTGCACGGTGTCGTCATACATGAAGAGATGCCCAGATCCAAGCATGACTTGAGGCTGACATGCACGACTGGCGCAAGTAGAACGATTGGCAGATACTTGAAGTCGTCCACGGCGCGAAGTCTCCGTGCCATTTCGATAGAATCGACGAGGATGGCATCGTACGGCAAGGCGCCGCCAGACTTGAGTCGAGTCAGGGCAGAGCTCTTCTCCGAGTCGACCACGACGGGGTGCATGCCAATCTGCTCCAGCATGGCGCGAATCTCAACTCCCGAGCTGGACTGAGCCTTGTCGACAAAGAGGACTTGGTGACCGCGATAGGGCTGCAGCTGCTTGTAAAGAGTCTCGTGATCATCCTGTGCGAGCTTGACGCGGCATGTAAAGTGAAATTGACTGCCACGGCCAGCTTCACTATTGACCCACAAGTCACCACCCATGAGGTTGACCAGTCTCTTTGAGATGGACAGACCAAGACCGGTACCACCAAACTTGCGAGTCATGGAACCATCGGCTTGCTGGAACGTGTCGAAAATAAGGTCCAGCTTATCCTTAGCAATACCGATACCCGTGTCTTCCACGACAAATTCAATGGCATATTGACCAGATCCAACCGCCTCATCCACTGTGCTCTTCTTGATTATGAGGCTAACCTCACCATGCTCGGTAAACTTGATGGCGTTGCCCACAAGGTTGAGAATAATCTGTCGAAGACGGAAGCTGTCACCAACAACGTGATCGGGGACGGAGCTGTCGACCTTGTAGGTGAGGTCGAGGAACTTTTCGTTGGCCTTGACTGCCAGGGTCTTGAGCGCATTGAATACGGTTCCACGTAACGTATACGGGATCTCTTCAATAACCATTCTCCTGGCTTCAATCTTGGACAAGTCCAGGATATCATCAATGATCGTCAGGAGGCTGTTCGCAAGATTATTGACGATATTCAGCATTTCCCTCTGATACTGTGTCAGGTCGGTATCCAAAGTCAGTTGCGTCATGCCAATGATGCCATTCATGGGCGTTCGAATCTCGTGAGACATGTTGGCAAGGAATTCCGACTTGGTCTTGTTGGCTAGTTCGGCGGCTTCTCTGGCTTGCGTGTTTCGTTGAATGCTGTCTCTGAGATTTGAAATCATTTGGTTGATCTTGCGTTTCAGCTCATCCATTTCACCAGATGCCTCGACATCGACAAGTTTGGTAAAGTCTCCGTCTGTTGCCAGGTTTGTAATATCGGAAAAGGCACGCACTTGGGTTGTCAAGTTGGCAGCCATGGTGTTGACGTCTGTTGTAATTTCTTTCCATCGTCCGTTCAATCCAGCAATGTCGGCTTGGGCACCCATTTTGCCGTCGACACCAACGTCCTTTGCGACTCTCTGCACCTCGTAGCAGAAACTCGAGAGTCGACCAACCATGTTATTGATGGTTTCCTTGAGAACCTTGATTTCTCCGTTTGCTTCGACATCGATGGTGCGGCTCATGTCGCCGTTGGCAATGGCTTGCGTGACAGCCGAAATGCTTCTGACTTGTACTGTGAGGTTGGAAGCCATGGTGTTGACATTTTCGGTGAGATCTTTCCATTTGCCCTCGACGTTGGCAACCTGGGCCTGGCCTCCAAGTGTTCCTTCGGTACCGACTTCGCGGGCGACCTTGCTGACTTCGACGGCAAAGGTACCGAGACGGTCAACCATCTGGTTGATTGTGTTCTTGAGCTCCAAAATTTCACCCTGGACTTCTACGCCAATCTTCTTTGTGAGATCACCCTTGGCAACGGCGGTAGTGACCTTTGCAATCTCTCGCACCTGAGTTGTGAGGTTCATGGCCATACCGTTGACGTTTTCGGTAAGATCACGCCATGTACCCTCGACATCGTGGACAGTGGCCTGGCCACCGAGACGGCCTTCGGTGCCGACTTCTCTAGCAATCTTTGTGACTTCGCGGGCAAATTGTGACAGTTGGTCGACCATGGAGTTGATGGTGGACTTGAGTTCAAAGATTTCGCCCCGGCAATCGGCTTGGACCTTTTGTGTGAGGTCACCCTTGGCGACGGCCGTCGTGACCTTGATAATGTCACGTACTTGAGTCGTTAAGTTGTTGGCCATTGCATTGACGTTGACAGTCAGGTCGTTCCACATGCCCTTGACTCCCCCAACATCGGCTTGTCCGCCGAGTATACCCTCGGTGCCGACGTCCCTGGCTACACGCGTGACCTCGGAGGCAAATGTTCTGAGTTGGTCCACCATGGTGTTGATGGTTTGCTGGAGCTGGAGAATTTCTCCGCGAGCGGGTCTTTCAATCTTTTTGGTCAAATCACCGTGGGCGACGGCCGTGGTGACAGAGGCAATTTCTCGCACTGCAAGGATTAGCATGGGGTGACGAGCCGTTGAAAGAATGCAGAATACTTGCCTTGATCCGTGAGATTCTGGGCCATGACGTTGACATTGTCAGTGAGTTCCTTCCAGGTTCCGTCAACGCCGCCAATACGAGCCTGGCCACCGAGTAGACCCTCGGTACCAACTTCACGAGCGACACGGGAGACTTCCGAGGCAAAGATTTGAAGCTGGTCCATCATGGCGTTGATGGTGCGTTTGAAAGTAGTAATTTCGGGGTCCATCTCGACGGTGTTCATGCGAACCTTCATGGTCAAATTACCACGAGCGACGGCCGTGATGATTTCACCAATTTCACGAAGGGCTTTTTGGAAAGCTTCGTTTGCCTTTTGATGCTTCCAAAGTTCCCGCTCAAGCGTGGCGACGCGTTCCTGTTCAAGTACTTCGAGAGCGCGCTCCTGAAGATGCTTTTGCTCGAGGAGCTGTGCATTGACACCAGCGAGCTCATTGCGCTGGTTGTCGAGGAGCTTGGACTGGCCATCAACGTGCTCGCGAAGGCCTTCGAGCTGCTCTTTTGTGATCTGGCCGCCGAAACGCGAGCCTTCCATCAAGCCTGGGTTGGCTTGGAGAAGCTTTGCCTTGGCGGCGCGAACGGCCGGAGAAACGGTAAGATCCTCGCCAAAGACAGGGTCGTTGATTTCGTTTGGGGTCTCGGGGAGAGACGCAGCAGGCGCTGTGGAAGCCCTCCGCTCCAGGTGAGCAATTCTCAGAGCGAGTTTTTGCAGCTCAATCTCAAAATATTGCTTGGCGGGGGAGTCGTCTCCAGGAAGCTTGATCTTGGACCCGAGGGATACGGTCAGCGAAGAGGCCGTCTTGGGGTCCGAGGCAAGAGAGGAGACGACTTGAGCGGCCGCGGCGAGGACAGAGTCGTCAACCATGTCGCCGGGCGAGACTGCTAAGCCGCAGTCTGGCAAAGGGTGAGTTTCTGGTGCGTTTTGAGTCGCAAAAAAATCTATGTGTTGCGCAGGCAGGCGGCAGGCGGCAGGCGGCGGGATGGATGCAACGGGTAGGTGTCGTCAGTATGGCGAACCGCGGGCAGTTGTACTCGAGAGCGACAGCAGCCGATGCTTGCTGGTTGGCAAAAAAAAAACCGACTGTAGAAGAAAGACAACCCGGACGAAGGTGCGCAATGCACTCTTAGCACGATCGCATCCTTTGGCTGGCGAGGAGCACAAAAGGAGGGTTGGTCGAGAGGCGATTGGGCGGTTTGGTTTTGGGGGGGGGTTCCGATGAAGAGGGAAGTGCGCGCGATCGGGCGGAGAGGAGGGAGAGAATGAGGAGGTGCTCTCGGTGGTGGTGGTGGCGGGTGACCCGTAGGATGGCAAAGACGCAGCCCGAAAAAACGCAGCGCAAGGGCTCTAGCGTCAAGCGAGGTCAGAGCAGAAGAGGTGATGAAGTGAAAAGGTCAATGTCGACGGAGACCCTGGAATGCCGTGGCACTTGTAAGATGGTGTATCAAACGGCGGCAGATGGCGAAAGGAGAAAAAAGAGGCTGTAGCAGTCGCGAGGCCAGGTCCCACGTTCTCGAAGGGCTTGGGGCCTTGGGGCGACAAGACGGTGCTGCAGACTGCAGTTGACTAGGAACAGGCAAAGACGGTAGGCGTGGGTGGGCGGATGGTGGGTGGCACTGTGCGAGGACAGTTGTGGGGGGAGGAACTGTGGAAGATGTGGCTCGACGCCGCTCGAGTGACTGCCTTGCTGCTGCTGTGCCGCCATGAGAATTCGGCATTACAGGCCGTACCCTAGACTCTAGAGTGCTTTTTGGTATTATTAGGTAGCTGCGCAGCTAGTGGTATCTTTGGTAGGAGGATCGTTTCGCCGAGCGGGTCGTTTCTCTCATTGTTTTGTTTTCTCTACTTGGCTTTCTTTATCAGATTGTCAGGCTGGGCTACTGATTTTCCAATCTAGGTATCCCGTCTGTTGTCCTGCAGCAAAAGGGCTGAGAAGGGACCACCATTACTTAGCGGCGCCGATATGGTCGGCGATTATCAGGCATCATGCCTGTCGCGGCTGATGACCAGGACACCAGTGTTCCTGTGATGATTTTTCTTCCCTCTTCCTGATATGCCTCTTGAAAATGTGTCGGCCACATTACACATGATGATAAATGCAAGAGGCATGCTCAGCAACGCCAGCTGTGTCCACAACCAAACGCCACACAACACGAGCAGAATCGATCGACTGCGCTAAGAAAAAAAGTCCAGCCAGAGCGACAGCGCTGGCAGGGTCTGGTGGATCAACTTCAGACCGGCCAGGCCGCTCCCACCATCACATGAGCCAACCAGGACATGGGCTTGAGGGAGAGCACAGTGTCGCCCGGCCCTCCGCACGGTAAGCCGCTAACAATACGAGATTTCGGGAAGAGGCCTAGGCACACACCAGATGAGTGGCGGGCGGTTAGGTAAGGTGACGAGGTCAGTCTTCGGGGGGCTGTTTCGCCCACAGGTCGCCTGAGCCGCTGCTGCCTGCAGAGAAAAAAACCAACGGCCTACAAGCGTTTGGCGTGCAAAGACTAGAATAGGCCAGCCCTAGGTAATTCTATTACTGTGAGTCTTTTTTCTTTTGTTTTCTTTTTTGAGTTTAAGAGGGCGGACGCGCCGACGAGGACAACAGCCCATTTTACCAACGCCTGCTGGAGAGGGAGGAGAGGGGAGAGCAACACGCCACCGCCTGACAAGACGTTGGAAAGGGGCGCCGCCAGCACGCGAGGCCCTGCGAACAGTACGCCGGCAGCGCCGTTGCGCAATGCCCTGGGCCTGTCGCTGCCCTGCAAGTCTGGGGCACGCACGTCTTCCGGCGCGCGCGCCCCCAAGTTGCCAGCCCAGAGAGATAGCAGCAGCATCTTGGCGTAAAAAGATGGCTAACATGACGAACAGCGACATATAATTCCCCCATGACCCAATCTGAAACAGCTGCAAAATTTGCGCCGAATATCTTTTGATTACTATTAATATTTAGTATCTGTTATGATTAGTCGCGAGTCACGATCAGTCGACAGCAGATTAGGCAGAGTTGGCGGTGTTGCACAGCACTGCCGAAAAGCAGACAAAAGCATGGCATTTCAGTTTTTAGCGGCCAACAAGGCCCAGAGAGCCCGGGCCATCCACTCGGCTAGAGGCTGCAGGCTACAGCACTCGAGGTGCCCTGAACCGCTTCGGATCGAGCACTCTGCAGCGAATGTGATTACTGGCGCATGCTGTTTCCCCCATCTCCATCCTCCCCCCAAGCACAAACGGGCGCACCATCCTGGCCAGCAGCGCGCACATTGGCCCGCGGGGAACTGAACCCCTGGCGGCTCGTGATCTCAGCCCATCACTCCCTTCATTTATTTTCCCCCATCTTTCAGCATCTCTCGCCGTTCATTTGATGTACTTTTCTGCAATGTCGCAAAAAGCCCTCTCTTTTTCCAACAAGCCTCTCCGCCCTCTTCCCTCCGCCGCTCTGCCACGGGCCACGGCTGCCCACATCATCCCTCCAATTGTGGGGGGCTTTGGACCCCCAAAATGCTTGCCCAGCGCAGAAGGACCCGCTTGCCCTACGTCACTGGCAGGGGGCTTGAGTAAACACTCTGCACGGACAACCAGCCGAGGTGACAAGGGCCCAAGGGGTGACGGGATCCGTTTTTTGCCAACACCAACCGGAGTAACATGCAGCATTGTATCCGCACCATTGTCAAGCTCGTTGGTTTTTGTCTTGCTTGATTGGGGATTAGCGGAGAGGAGACTGCTCCTGCAGATCCAATACCCTTTACCAGTATTGCCGGGGTCCCAACAGCACTGGCAGTCTGGCACTGATCAATGTCGTAGCGGCTACGGGCTGACAAACACAACCGTTCCCTCTCATATCCTGCACCCAATAAGGACGTGGTATCATGTCGATTCATGATCCCAGAGCGACTGAGTAGCTACACAACTACTCAACTACAAGCTGCCGCTTGCTTGGTGTTGCCGCGCAGTTGCTGCGCACAATGCGGATGTTGCCGCAGCCACAGCCTTGTACAACAAGATGGAAACTCTCACCCAGCATGCCGGATTGATCATCAGGGATGACGGCCCGTACTCACTTTGTAGAACCGGAGAGTCTGCTGCATGCAAACTTTGCGCCGCTCCCTCCCATACTGCCATGAGCGGATATCCGTTCCTAGGCTACATCGTCCACGGCTGAGCTCATGAGCATTGCCAGAGACCACGCCGTCGAACAACCGTCCAGACATGTACGTCATGAGCCCGGTTGTGCGCGTTTCCCATGTGCTTCGCATGTTTGGTACCATCGCTTACATTGTGCGTTGCCTCAGACTCGCGCCGGATACCCGATCAGTTCATGATTATCCACCACGCCGTTGTGGTGATGAGCAGGAGGTTGCGCAGAAGTACCGCAAACTGAGCATTCTTGAATACTAGAAAGGTAAGATTCTGGCATAATATTCTGGGATCGTGACTACCGCAGCATACACCTCTCTTGTAGAAATGCACTGGGACGACGCAGCCCCTGTTGGCTGATCTTTAAGATTGGCAGGCGGAACAAAGCATGTTGGAGTGATAGCTATACAACAAGCTGTATTCTCGTACGGCTCGTGATAGTTGACTTGAGAAAACATGTTGTATCCGTGAGCTTATGATGTAGCAGGCGTGGCGCATTGCAATCTCTGTACTGGCGATTTTGTCGCCTTTCCTCTTAATCACCAACTCTCCTTCTCTGGTATTTCGTGCTTCTCTTTGCTCCATAGGCCGCTTCTGCACGCTCCAACTCATCCAGCTTTCTCTCTTTCTCCTCGTCGTCGTCCTCATCACCACCTACCAGAACAACACGAGGCTCACGCAGCCGCAGCGGATCGCGCGGCCGCACCAGCTTGCCATTGACGCACGCCTTTGTCCCCTCCGCTTCCTTGGCCTCAACAGCAACCCCTTGGTCTCCCTCTGCGTCTCTCACACGGCCTCGCGCCAACCACTGTCCATCTTTCGTGGTGTTCAGGGGACAGTGCAGATACGTCTCGCCCTCGCGCGCCCTGTTCCACGCCTCGAAGCCGACAAAGTACAGCATGGCGCTGCTGATGCGCGACGCCCAGTCCACTGGCGGAAGACGGCAGGCCTCGTGCAAGACGTCGGCCGCGGCCAGGATGCGCACGCAGCGCTCCATGTGCGGCTGCAAATCACGCGGCGTACGTAGCGCCGCTCCCCTGCCGCCGCCGCCGGGCCGCTTCTTGAGCGCCTCGACGAACCGCATGGGCGGCCGCAAGCCAGACAGTAGCTCTCCGTACGGCAGCCAGCTTGTGTAGCTGGCATTTTCTGTAAGCAGCTCGTCTGGAAACGTGCCGACAATGGCGGCAAAGAAGAAGATGAGGAGCGCCTCGTCCACCAGCGTGGCCCAGCCGCCGTCCGGCTCCGTCGACCAGCGCCACCGATCTCGCTTGTGCCTTTGAATGTCGGCTGCATCCCGCAAGCCGACGCCGCGTATCTGCGCCACGCGCACCAAGGCCGCAGTCTGCTCGCGCTCCAGCAGCGCCTTGCCGACATACGCCAGGTCGACCAGGTCCTTGCCCGGCCACCAGTCGCCGCGCTGCACGCGGGGGGACAGCGGCGGGGCGTGCCGCTCATCGAGCGGGCACATGAGAGGCGGCTCGTCTAGTACAGAGTCTGGGAATAGCTTGTCGTCGCGAGGCGGGAATGAAGCATCTAGTCTCTGCCGTTGGACGACGGCCAAGCCTCCTATGTGACGAGCAAGCTGAACAGAGAAGCGCAGCATATCCCGTGCCCATTCGGTACGGGAAACTCTGGGTGTCAAGAGCAGAAGCTCTCTGTCGTTTTCGGACCAGCTCTGGTAGACTCTTTTGAACCATTGATCGTGTCGTGCGGTATCAGTTGCGGTGACGTGGAACTTGTGCCGCAAGAGCGACTGAAGTGTTGCTATAATGTCGCCCATTGTAGAGCATTTGCTTCTTGAACATTGATACAGTTTGTTTGACCAATATTTGCTTAAAAGGATGCGCTACTCTTCAAGTCTTATAGTGTAAGTGGCCGTGCTGACTAGTGACTCACAGCGAAAAGGATCGCCTTTTCGAGAGTGGCGGAGTGCCTGCGGCGCGAGGAAAGGCCATTTTTTTTTCAGCTATTTTGATTGTCGGATCGCTAGAAATAGCCACATGTCGACAGCTCTATGCTTTCCCGCATGACCTGGCGTTTGGAGCTGGGGGGCGTCTTGTAGCTATGAGGCTGTAGAGGTTTGAGGGCAAGAACGTCGTCGGCAGCCCCTTGATGGTGGCGCCGCTCAGAATAGTCGACCTTCAATGGGCTCTTTAGCTTCTATAACGAGCACCAGCGAAGAATGCAGTGTTTTTCAAACTGCTTATTGTTGCTACTACCCAAGGATAGCTGCACAGCCACTGCCTTCGACACTAACACGACTGCAAGTGGTCGCGCGGCACAAGACACAGCAACTACTGTATAAGCACAGAATTCCTTAACGGATTGTTTCTAATCATTGTATCTTGTAATGAATATACATCTCGGATTGCCTTCCGGAGGCGTTTCGATGAAGCTTTATAGAAATCCTTGCTGTTGGGAAAGCATGACCGCTGAAGTTGAGCGTCGTAGCGCCAAGCCCATCCGTTTTTTAGCGGTGCCTCGGCCACTACAACCCGCCGTACTCGGTTGCAGGACGTTGAAGCTTCCAGGCCTACTACTGGTTGCCTCGCACACTGTTACAGGCATCCACGTCATCTATTTTCTGCGCCGCGCCGCGCCTCCGCAGACCCCTTGGCGTTGCTTTGGCCGTCCAAGACAGAAAGTCAAAACGCAACGAATGTCGTTTCATCTTACTGCTGCTTATCATCACCGCATCTCTATTCACCCCCTTGCCTTGACCACGTTCAATTTGCTTCCACAAGCTTGAGCAATATTATTCTTGACAATTTCAAGTGCGCCGCGCACCGAATAGAAAGGCCCTCTCTTTCTACTTTTGTCTCATCCATCTCGCCCTCGCAGCCCGAGATATCCGAACGACAAACTTCCGTCAGCAAAGCTCCCTTGCAACGGCTTCGACGCAGCGACAGCCACGAAACCGAACCGCCACCAGAAAACATACATCATCTCGCTCCCCGTCATGGCTAGATAGAGTACCGCGCCGTCTCCAATATCATTCCCGAACACCACAATATCCGTTTAGCCGACAACTGCGCTGAGCTCCTCGAGACACTGTCGTCGTTCGCATAGGCGACCACGCACCACCACCTCTCGACACACACATAGCAACACATCCGCAGAGCTTCACGCCATGCCGAACAGTCCATCCACGCACCTGCGTCCCTCGTCCACCGCCTCCTCGCCCTCTCCCTCCCCGACCGATGCCGCGCCACGCTGGTCCCGTCACGACTCCTCGGGACGGCTCTCCCGCGGGCACATTCGCCGCCGCAGCAGCCACAACCTCTCGTCCGCCTCCCCCGCCACCACCTCCTCCTCCTACCTCGCGCAGGCGCAGTCGCTCGTCAAGCAGGCCGTCGACTGGGGCCTCGGCATCCTCGCCTGGTACCTGCGGCTGCCGCTCCTCCAGCAGGTGCTCCTCGGCTTGGCCAGCCTCGTGCTCGGCGTGCTCGGCCTCGTCGCGCTCCTCTACACGCAGGCCTTTTTCGACTGGCTCGGCCCCGTCGCCGAAAAGTGGCGCCGGCTCCCCGGCGGCTGGCTCATCAACTTTGCCATGATCTTTGTCACGTCCTTTCCGCCCGTCATCGGCTACGCGACCGCCACCACCGTCGCCGGCTTCGTTTGGGGTTTCCCCTGGGGCTGGCCCATTGCCGCCGCCGCCTGCACCCTCGGCAGCCTCGGCGCCTTTTACGCCAGCCGCACCGTCCTCGGCTCCTTTGTCGAGCGCATGGTTGGCAAGGACCCGCGCTTCGTGGCCCTCGCCCAGGTCATGCGCAGAGAGGGCATCCTCTACCTCACCGCGGTTCGCTTCTGCCCGCTGCCGTTTAGCCTGAGCAATGGCTTCCTTGCCACCATTCCCAGCATCACGCCGCTGGCCTTTACCATTTCCACAGCCCTGTCGAGGTAAAGCCTGGTACCTTTCTTCCTCATGATAACACGCTCATGCTAATTGGTGCGTACTGAAAACAGCGTTAAGCTCCTCGTTCACGTCTTTATTGGGAGCCGCCTCGCCGTGCTCTTTGAAAAGGGCTCCGAAATGACCACCCGCGACAAGATCATTAACTGGACCGGCATGGGCCTCAGCGGCCTCGTCGGCCTCGCCGTTGGCTTCGTCATCTACCGGCGCACCATGGAACGCGCCGCCGACATTGCGCGCGAGCAGGCCATGGACGGCACCGACGCCGAGCACGGCCAGGCCGGCTACGTCGACTCCGAGACCACCCTCCTCGATCCCGAGGACGCCGCTGCCATCATGTCTGATGATGACCTCTCCATGTGGGAGGCCCAGGGCGGCAACTACTCTGACGAGGAGAGCGGCGGCAGCGGCAGCGACGGCAACAGGTCCAAGTCTCGGAGTATGAAGCTGCATTAGGCTGGACAGCCTGGAAATATAGGCGGGAGATGAATGAACAAGTCTACGCAAAACATGTGCAGATGAGATAAGAGGATGACCATGCACGAAACTGCATAGAGGTTCATGGGTTCGGCGTTTTGTACAGGAGCAATGGGAAAATCCTGCATTGTTAATAGATTATATAGACTTCTTTCAACAGTATTTGACCGAGCACTCGTTTTAACAGCCTCGGCCTTCTTAAAATTCAAGTGAATGATTTGTCAAATTCAAAAGTCGTTCACCAGTTAACGGAGCTAGGCAGGCTTCGCTGCGCAATTAAGTACGAGTAAATATGTCATTGCAGTCATTATGAAATACCCAAACGCCATCGCTCATGAGAAAAGGAATAGAATCGCGAAAAATAGGAAAGCTCAACAAACATTGCTCTCAGACAGAAATACAATCAAGCACGAGGCTGATGTTGATTAATAAACTGCAGGGCCTGGTCCATAGGATACCCAATAAAGACTGGCCCTGTAAACACCATTTGGGGCTGATCAGATTTGCCACGGGCGGCATCTGGTGCCACAAACACTGGTTGGTGTTGTGCGCCTGGCGCAGGTGTGGGACGTGCTGTGTCGTTGCGGAAGGGTGTAAACGGCGGAGGTCCCTGCAGACCAGGACCGTCTTTCTGCGGAGGTTTTGGAGTTTCCCCGCCATGACCACCGGCGAGTGAAGCAAACTTGGTGTGGTCAAAGGGACACTTCTTGGGGCCACCCGCTGCAGGCATGGCCGGAGGATGGTGTGGTGTAGGCATTTTCAGCGGAGCAGCTGGCGGCGACAGGAGGTTAAAGTCACGGTCATCCGACTCGTAAACGGGGACTGATATGCCCCATGGCCTGCTCGGGGATTCACCGACCCTGACCTCCTTGAGCGGCCTGTCAAAGTGGCTCAGGCGCTCTTCGTCATCGTCAGGCAAAGCTTCATCGTTATCCGGGTGCGAGGAAGTATTTACACCGTTTGCCCAGTTCTCGACGCGCCGATTTGAAGAGTCATCTCCATCACTGGCGCCGTGGAGCTGTTCAGCATCTTCGGGAAGCATGGACTGATGCAACTGCCCTAGATCCTCGATCATGCTTGCAATGTTGCCGTACTTGGAATCAAGCTTGCGAACTTCTTGCTCGTTTCGGCCGTAGCGTCTTAGGCAAACCTCGTGGCTGCGGGGAAGCTCATGCTTGTGCATTTCCACGTAACGGGCTACCTCCTCAGGACTGTGCTTGTCAAGGTACCGGATGGGACATTTGCTGGGAGCTGACGTCCCATTGCCTGTAGCAGCATGGGAAGATTCCGTCCCGTCAGCCAAGGCAGCGCAAATCGGGTCCGAGGGGTCACAGTGGGCGCTGCCCACATTCTGCGCTGACTGGCTGCCATCCACATCCTCAACGGGCTTCTGAAAAGGACACTGGAGAGCACTTCTTTTGCCTGGCACCGTAAAATCTTGCTCCAGCGCTGTTGACATGGAGGAGACGTCGTCGTTTGAATCATGCGAGAAGGTGCCTTTGCTAGAGACAGTGGTTTTGCTCGCATCTCCGAGCGAGGCAGCAAGTCGGTTGGCGGCGCGACGGCCGTCACGTATGACGAGAGCGAGATGATGTTGCGAGGGTTGCGTCGTTCGTTGAGGGAGCGGCACAGGCGATGTGTTGTCCACAGAAGTGTGCGGAGGGAGCTGCAGCTTAGACAGTGTATCCGCTATCTCTGGTGCGGCGGGCGCATATTTGTCGGCGAGGTATTGAAACTGCGCCCGAGTTAGCAACGGAGGTCGCAAA
Source organism: Akanthomyces dipterigenus (assembly GCA_030783385.1). Taxonomy (NCBI): domain Eukaryota; kingdom Fungi; phylum Ascomycota; class Sordariomycetes; order Hypocreales; family Cordycipitaceae; genus Akanthomyces; species Akanthomyces dipterigenus. The sequence goes on along the minus strand of JARJRE010000117.1, from coordinate 36,132 downwards.
CAGAGCGTCGTTGCGAGCAACAAAGAAAACAATGGATTGTGTTGATGGACAATCAGACGTTAAATATATGTCAGTCCTTCGCACAGGCTGATTCAAGGCTTGTGCTCATGATCTAGAGCTAAGATAACTCATCATTTTGTCAATGGACACTTGTCCGAGGTCTGCGAACGCAGTGTTTGTTGCTTCTCCTTTGTATAGAGTGGATGCGATACAAGGGTGTTGACGGTGCAAAATGTCCAAAAATGTACAGCGAAAAAACAAACCTGTTCGTGGGCAAAGCGCAGCTTGTGTTCCAAAACTGTCTTGCGATCGGCCAGCGTCTGCACCTCGTCGGCGAGCGCGTTGAAAGACTCGGCCAGCGTCTGGGAAAGCTCGAGGTAGGTCATGGGCTGCGGTTGCATGTCGAAAGCCGGAGCTCGGGGCCCGGGGAGCAAAATGATAGATGCACAAGCAGCACGCAATGTTGTGAGGATGCCGATGGTGATGGGTGGTGATGTCAGGTCAGAGGAGCGAGAGGTTGAGACACGGGCTAGCTGGTTGACAGTGCCCGAAGAGTGGCGGAATCAACGTGATTCGTCAGCAGGCTCTGCCGTCGGAGATCGGATAGCTCCGCGACAACCACTCATGAATTTGTAATAGTGAAAATGAGATTCATGGTTGTAATATCCCCAGACCCAAACCTTGGCTAGGATCCGAGAATAATTCCAGCCAAGGGGGAACAAAGTAATGGAAGTGCAGGCAGTTGCAAGAAGCAGACAATCATTGGCGCTGCAAAGAAAATTTATGCAGATTGCGGGTTGCTGGGGCCAGTTTCTGCCAACCGTCAGCGCCTTGCAGGGTGTAGGGCTGCGAGTGGGGCGTCATGGCACTGAAGACCTGACTTGAGCCTGACCTGCGAGAGGTACTACTGTATACAGTATGTACTAGATGATTAGGTAGGCTGAATTTGTGCATAATGGCATCTTATGATAAAATGAAGTAGAAGTCAGTTACCGGTTTAAAGTGTGTAGGCTCCGTCTAAGTTAAGGACATTGCCTCCATGTGCAGCCATATGGCTCCTACCAATGTCAACAGGTGAAGAAGCGGGATGCAAAATAGAACAAACATCATATTTAATAATAAGACTGTTATTTACCTTGTGAGTCGGTCAAAGACTGCCTGTCTCGTCGTGCAAGTATTGCTTGTTGCGAATAGTGTCCCGCCACGGCCACCTGCATCCCGTTATCCACATCCTGCAGCCATTGCCGTTGGTAGCATGCAGGGACTTGCACATGAGAATTCCAACTAGTTACTGCATACTATCAATGATTGCCTTTTCCCTCACGAGCTGGCAAGTCCACGCCAAACATGGCAACGGGCATGGACACGCCTGTAAGCCAGTCCGTAGCCCCCATCTGGCGGCTTACAGTCATCTGCCCCACAACCGCTCCCTCAACTGCCATTTGGGGCATCTGCCAAACAATTGCTGATACGTAATGTACAGCCATCAGTTCTCTCTTGATACGTTAAAAGGCGGCGGTGTCGGCCCACACTCTGGCATTGTAGCGAGGCCAATTTTTTTGGTGAATTTTCCTTTTGGGGCCTGGCAATGTTTACCAGGGCCGGCCTCGTTTACCGCCGGCTGCGCTGTCCGAGTCGAGGGGTGCAGTTCTGACAATGCCGTCCCAAACCCCCACCATCCCGCAATTGTAGACCACCACTGTCCTCCTTACCTTGTCGTCTTTTTTACAACAGCTCAGCGAACTGCATGAAAGTCCATCCTGTGCGACCCGACGACCATAATAGTCCCAGTATCTCCTACAACATCTCGATTCGTACCAGCGCTCTGCCCACAATGGCTGCCGCCGTCCCCGCCAAGCTGCCCATCCCGCTGGCCAGGCAGCTCAGCAGCCGCACCTTTCATGTGCCGGGCAAACTGACCCAAACCGAGCTCTGGTTCGAGGTGCCGCTTGACTACGCCAACCCGGCCGCCGGCACCATCAAGCTCTTTGGTCGCCTCGCCACCAGACGCGAGTCGCCGCTTGTGGCTCCCAGCGAACCACCCGCGCCCAAGCCCTACATCGTGTACCTTCAAGGCGGCCCTGGCTTTGGCTGCTCGCCTCCCCGTGCTGCACCCATGACGGAGTACTTGTTGAACCGGGGATACCAGGTGCTCTATCTCGACCACCGCGGCGTCGGTCTGAGCACGCCCGTCTCGCTCGCCATGCTCCAACAGGTGTCCGTCGGCGCCGAGGGCCAGGCCAAGTACCTTCGCCTGATGCGCCAGGACAGCACGGTCCGCGATCTCGAGGCCGTCCGCCAGTGCTTGCATCAGGGTCTGACCGGCGAAAAGGCCAAGTGGTCCATCATTGGCCAGTCATACGGCGGTTTCGTCAGTCTCTCGTATCTGTCCATGCATCCCGAGGGCCTACGAGAGGCTTACCTGACTGGTGGTCTGGCCCCGATTGGCCGTTCTGCGGATGAGATTTACAAAACTACCTTTGCGCATGCAGTCTCGCGCAACAAGGCCTACTACCAAAAATTTCCCGAGGACGTGGAACGCGTCAAGAAGATTGCATCCTACATTGAGAGCAAGGGCGGTGTCGCGCTGCCTGGTGGCGGTACTCTGACTGTGCCTCGCCTCATGACCATAGGCATCTCCTTTGGTACACATGAGGGCTTTGACACTGTACACAATGCACTTCTCGATCTGGATGCTTCTCTGGAGAGCTTTGGCTCTTTCTCGCGCTCCTCGTTAAGCACTATTGAGAACTGGAGCGCATTTGACAACAACATCATTTACGCCATCCTTCACGAGGCCATTTACTGCGACGGCCCCGGTTCCGTATCTAACTGGTCTGCTCAGCGTGTTGGCGAGTCATTTGAGAGCTTCTCCTGGCTTCGCCCCGACGCCAAGGTCTCCCAAAGCACACGGCCTCTCTTTTTCTCTGGCGAGATGATCTTCCGCGACCACTTTGAGACGTACCCTGAGCTGGCCGGCCTGCGTGAGGCTGCTGGGAAGCTGGCAACTGCTAGCGACTGGCCAGCTCTGTACAACCAGGAGCAGCTGCGCAAGAATGAGGTGCCTCTGTACGCTGTTTCATATCTCGACGACATGTTTGTCGACTTTGGCTTCGCCACCGCTACGGCCCGCCTCGTCAAGGGCGCCAAGGTCTTTGCCACCAATGCTCTGTACCATAATGGAATTCGTGCGGGTTCTGAGGAGGTGTTCAAGCAGCTATTCAACCTGCGTGATGATACGATCGACTAAGAGGCAAAGATACAATACCGAAAAGAAAGGCGGCATAAAATCCAATACTTTAAAGGTGAAAGGCAGCAAAAGTACATGTACATTGGAAGGGACAAAAAGACAATCTGATTACTTAGAGTAAAATTTTTAAACAATAGATCGAGTGGTATCAACGCTAAAGAAAATTGAGAAAAGAATTGTTTCATACTATTGGGATTCAGTTTAGCCTTGGTGATACCTCTGGTGCCATCAGCGGCGCTCCACAGTTGCAAGCCTGCGACGACCGTCCGACCTGGCCAACTTTCCACCTCGCACCATCACAGGCCGCCGGCACGAGTGTCAACCATGGCACCCATCGACAACAAAATAGACCACGATGCCGTTGAGCGTACGTCGAAGCAGTCTTTCCCCTCTTCGTCGAGAGCCACTGACCGCTGACTGTCCTCCCACAGAGCAGCTCAAGGATATTATCCAGGACCTGTACCAGATCATGGTGCAGGTGTCTACCTACGACTCCATGGGCCGCCCGAGCAAAGACGTCTTGTCCAACGAAGTGTAAGCCACTCTCCTCCTATCTTTACGACCATTTCCCCTTCCTTTTCAGGAGAATTTCACTCTGACAAAAATAAATAAATAGAAGAACCCTGTCCCGCTCCCTCCAGACGCTGCACACGACCGCCTCGCCGCCCAACCTGCTGCCCTCGGTGCCGCCCGAGCTGCTCGAGTACGTCGAAAACGGGCGCAACCCCGACATTTACACGCGCGAGTTTGTCGAGCTTGTCCGCCGCGGCAACCAGCTCATGAGCGGCAAGATGCAGGCCTTTGGGTCCTTTCGCGACGTGCTCGCGCACAACATGACGACGGCCATGCCCGAGCTGCGCGACGATGTGGCCCGCGTCCTCGAGGCCACGGGCGGCTCCCGCGTGCCCACTGCCAACGGAACCGCGGCCGCGGCCACGGCGGCGTCGGCCACGACACCGGTGGCCACGGCGAGCAATGCTGCTGCTGCGACCCCCGGAGGAGGAGGAGGAGGAGGAGGACAGGACGCTGCGCCGTCGGCTTCGGGCTAGGTGCCCAAGCCACGGCGCGGAAAGGGACGCAGACGGGGCCTCGCACGCGAAGGCTAATGTTGCTTTCCGACTGATGACCGATGGGGCGAGGTCTGAAAAGAGATTGATTTGCTTAACTTACGACGGCGTTTTATGGTTGACGGCAATACCCATCCCCCAGCACAGTGTCACACAGAAGCTACACAAAACTAGGTAGATAACAGACGTGAGAAGGAAACAAGTGCAGTTGCTTTCAGTATACAGAACCACACAGGCACTAGACCGGGACGTGCGTAGATTAAATGCTTTGCATTGGCTTGAGTGAGAAGAATATTCTTCGCAACTGTCTATATGAAAACGACGTCTTTTGCTCCTGTGAATAAAAGGTGTATACATCATCCGTCTTGTTTTTTTTAATGTAAAAAGGAGTAATCTCAAAAACGCCGTGACAATGATGGTTTTTGGTAATGCACGTTCGCTTTCATACCGTAAGCCCCCCATCAGCACCTCCAACATGTAACAACAGACGAAATAGTGAAAAGAAAAGAAACGAGCAAAAGATCAAATCAGAGAATAACAGTCGAGTGAGGAGTATTCCTGCATCAATCAGACAGCTTGCCCTGCTCATTCGGCAGCGCCTTGCTTACGCGTCGAGGGCCACCCAACATACTTAATCCAGGCATAGACAGTCGCAGCGGCTGCGAGGCCGGCGACGACAAGCTGCAGAGGTAGCAGCACCAGCGCCGCAACAACCATGATACCAGCAGTTCGAATTCTGTCCACCACATCCCTTTTTGCACGTTGTCGCCGCGGCTGAGAGGCGCTAGCAAACTTGTCTTCGGCTCCTCGTGCGCTAGTGTCGTCGCAGGCTTGTGTCTCCTCGTCGGGCAGGGCATCATCGTCATCGTCTTCCTCTCTCCACTCTTCATAATCATTGCTATGATCACCGTCGGCCGCCGTTTGTCAAAAGTGAAAGCCACTGGCGCCACCACCAGGAAAGCCTTGTGGACGACCGCCGCCTCCACTGCTGAAGTTGAAGTTGGCGCCACCTGGGAATCCTCCAGCACCGCCAGGGAACCCGCGTCCGCCGCCGGGAAAGCCACCACCGCCACCGAAGCCGCCCTGCTGACCCATCATGCTGAAGAGAATCTCGGGATCGATGCCTCCCATACCTCCCATGCCTCCCCCCATGCCGCCTCCAAACATGTCAGAGGGGTCCAGAAGATCATCGCCGTTGTCGTAGCTCGCTCGCTTCCTTTAGAACATGTTAGTTTACCACCGAAAATGCCATTAGTTTGCGCACAGGGGTACATACTGGGGGTCACTCAGAGTTTCATATGCTTCCTGCATATCCTTGAACTTGGCCTCGGCTTGCTCATCGCCAGGGTTCTTGTCAGGGTGTAGCTTGACAGCCATCTTTCGATAAGCCTTCTTGATATCGTCAGGGCCGGCATCTTTCTCAAGGCCCATAATCTTGTAGTAGTCCTTGCGCTGGCTCTTCTTGAGCTCTAGCTCGGCCTTGCGAACTTCTTTGGGAAGAGTACGATCCTCAGGGTCGTCTTGCTGAAGAGCCTTCCACTCCTTGATGGCATCCTCCCACTTGCCTGAGAGTCCGAGTGCATTGGCCTTGGTCTTTCGTGCTTTGAAGTAGCTGGGGTCGAGGGAATAAGCGCGCTCAGCATCTTTGATAGCTTCGTCGTACTGCTTCAGCTTGATGCGGCACTGAGAACGGTTTTGTAGCAGCTTGGCATTGATTCCGCGGTTCGACGGATCCACGTCAAGGGCTGCAGTGTACTTGGCGATAGCATTCTCGAGACGGCCGGCCTTGAACTCAACGTTGCCCTCCTCTTTCATGCGATCAAGCTTCTGGACAATGCGCAGCCACTTGATGGCGTCCTTGAAGTCGGGATCGCAGCTGACGGCACCACGGAAGGATTGTATGGCCTTGTCGTTTTCGCCCTGGTAGTAAAGAACGCGTCCTCGGAGGACAAGGGCCTCAGGGTCCTGGCTATTCTGTCGCAGCAGGGACATGACGATATTCTGCGCCTCTCCGAGAGAATTTTCATGGCCCATCTTCAGGTAGGCCTCACCGCGCATAAGCTGCCACTTGCGCGGCTTGCTGACGCTAGGTCCGAGGCCACGCTCGGCCTGATCCAGCGCATACAGGACCATGGACATGGCAGTGCCACGCTCTAGAGACTCCTTGGCGGAGCTGATGTGGTGCAGCATTTCCTTGGCTTGAGCAACGTCCTTGGCTGAGGGGGCAGGTTCAATTCTGCCAAATGTGATCATGGCCTCTTCAGGACGGCCAAGGCCAGTGAAGATGCGGGCAAGACGGAGAAGGATCTTGGGGTTCTGAGGATCCAAGTCGGCGGCGCGGGAGCAGTCGTCCAAAGCGGCGACATGCTGTCCGTTGGACATGAAGGCAGCAGCACGGTTACTGAGGAAGGTTGCAGAATCGGGAACGAGGATGACGGCTGTTAAAGCGTTAGTAAGATGTGGTAAGGCACGACGGCACTGGCGCACAAGGGGCCTCACCTCTGCTGTACTGCTCAATGGCCTGAGCAAAGCTTTTCTCTTTGAAAAACTTGTTACCGAGCGCTTTGCAAGTCTCGGCCTCCTCGAGCGGCAAGGGACTGGGGCTAGGAGGGTTCGACTTGTGCGGCGGGGGAGCGGGAGGCTCGTCGGTGCCGTTGCCATTCTGGATTGGCACAGAGAAATTTGTCTGGGCGGAAGGGTTTGGTGGGGGAGTCGAGGGACCATTCAAGGGCTCGCGGTCAATATCCATGGCACTCATGGTGCTGTATGAGCGGACAGAGAAGCGCTTGCGCTCCTCTGGTGGAAGATTGAGGGGATGGGTATCGGGGTCGAGTTTGCTGCGTCGCGAAGAGGTGCTCAAGTCCGAGGCCTGCCTCGAATGGCGAAAGTTTCGCGGCGACGACTTCACGTCGCGGGGAGGTTGCTCGGAGCGGGACGATTTTTTGGGAGAGCGCGAGGACGACTTGGTCGGTGACGGGGGCTCTGGACTGGAACGGTAGGCGTTCTGAAGGTCTTCCAAACTTGGTGAGGAAGAGTGCTTGTTTGACGCCGGTTTCTTACTGCCTCCAAAGAGCTTCTTCATCTGGGGCCGGTTCGGTTATGGACTTGACAGTGGGCTAAAGGCGGCGTCCCGCAATAGCGATAAATCGGATACTAAACTTTTTCGTCGCAGTAAACGGGCATCCGGAGCTTAACGAGGAAGTGGGTAGCGCAGCGGGTGTTCGCTGGAGTTGGCGCACACTTTTCGCCCCTTTGGCGGGAAGAGTGTGTGTGGGCTGGCGAATCGCGCGCGGCGAGCGCACCAGGCCGGCAGTAAAGTAGCTTTGGTACTGGCGCGAGCGGGAGGCGTGTGGTCCCAAGCTGTTCTCGATAGAACGATGCTAGGCGTGCCAGTCGAAAAAAAGAAGCTTTGGGGCGGCGGATAGGTTTGAATAGCGCAGAGGCGATTCGTGGATGTCGCGAAAAACAGGCCTTGCTGTAAGTTGTCGATGGTAGGGCCGCACAGCTCGGGACGAGGTGACGGAAACCGGATTCTGTCAGTGAAGATTGCAAGCTATCTGGCTATTGGCAAGATGAAAATGGCAGAAGGAGAAGAGACGGGAAGACGCAGAACAAAATGCAAAGTGAGAAAAGCTGCCTTGCTGTGCCAGGTTCCAGTCACGCCAGAAATTGGTGAGTGCTGCCGGGTGCTGACGCCCTGCAAATCGGTGTCACCCTGTCCTGTCCAGGTGGCTCTTCGGTGGCCCTACAGTGGTTCTCGAGTGCGCTACGGAGCTCGGCAGGCGGCCAGCTGCGCTGCCGTCGCTGCTGTGGGTGCTGTGCGTCAGGGGGCTCTTCAGCGCTGTACAGGGTACATGCCGCCCGCGGCCCAGTGAAATATGCGCTAACCAGAACGCCCAATTAGACGTTTTGCCCGCTGAGAACACAGCGCTTGCAACGAGGCCAGTGGATAGAACACTGCAGCCAACCAGTGACACAGCGACTCAGAAAAAAAAGGGTGGTTGGTCTACATTGGGCATGCATGTGAGTGTCATTGAATGCCCAACTCCGCCTTATTTGATTGAGTTCTTCACTTGTAAATCAGCTGCAAATCTCCTCAATCTGCTATTTACTGCTGCTAGACGCGTGTTGCCCTGACATTTCTTGTGATTGCAATTGAACCCCTATAAATTGGATCCAGTATGGTTCACCTGCAGACCTGGTAAAGACTTCATGCATTTAACCGAGTGCTTTCAGCAATGCGGGCGGTCTTCTAGAAGGTTCAGTGGGGCCGTTACCGGTACTTGGCATCGGGGCGCCGCTATACGTCACCGACCGAACCGGCGTGCAGAGACTGGCCATCCACTTTGTAACAAAGTGCGTGAGTGCCTCGCGGCGGGCGATTCACCCATGACTGAACAATGCATTTGAATGTGTCCAGCGCACCATCTTTCTTGATACACTCAGATACACCACGAGTTCCACCATACAAAAGGTACAATAATAGAAAGTTCCCGAATTTATCATTAAACTACGAAAAGGCAGCAGCCTTAAACCAGGCGCAGGATACCATTGCATCTGATTTCCCAGGTGCACAGCAAATATACATACAATATCATTCCATCGTTCTCTATTCATTACACACGTCACCTATGCCGCCGCATTGCCGCTGGCTGCTGCCTCTCCAGATGTACTCGCACCCGCGATGGAGTTGACAAAGTCATTATACTTGAACACGTCACCGCGCTTCGCCCCCAGCTGCGCATTCATGTTCCTGTTGAAAGCGCGACGGCCAGTGAAGCCACTTACAGCAGAGTCTACATCAGCTGCGGTGAGTGGTCGCACGCCAGGTTCTGGTGCGGTGTTCACAAGTGCGTCCCGCAGCTCTGCCCAGTCAATTTGGCCGCTGTCATCGTCGTCAAAGGCTGAAAACGCAGAGAGGAGCTCACTGCTATCTGACAAGCCGGCCAGAATGTCAGCCAGCGAGTTTAAGAATACCGCCAGGGTGATGGTTTGTGATTTAGACGTTGGGAAGAATCGGCCGACATCTGAGTGGCCGGAGGGAAGTCCTAATGCAACCGGTTAGTGGGACCAAGTATTTTGCTATGGATGAGGTTACGAACCAAGCTGCTGCAGCATTTCAGCTACATCTTCTCGATTGATAACGCCATCACAGTCGCGATCTAGAATTTGGAAGCTGTCCCGCAGCGTGCGGACCTGCGCAGGCTGCAGCTGTGATAGGGCGTTGCCGTGGCCCATGGCCTGGGCTACTCCGGTGCGAGGGGTAGCCATGTTGGATGCTGGTCGGTGTTGGGCGGATGACTGCGGCCGGGGCGTCCAGCTATCTTGCGCGTTTGTCGGCGTGCCGGGCTGTGAGAGTCGACTTGCCCCTCCGCTTTGGGGCCTGGGCTTGGTAGGCGATCCCGTCGGCGTCGAGAAACGCAGGGGCGACGGCGACGAGGGAGACTCTGCGCGTCGAAAAGGCGAGTTTCGTGAGGGCGAAGACGGGTATCCCAGGGAAGAGGCCTTGTATGGGGACGATGTAGACTTGAAAGAGTTAGCAGGACGCGTCACAGTGCAGCCGCGGGGCTTGCGGTGTCGGTACCATTGTGCTGCGCTGATCTGGTCACACTGGTTGGCCAGCGAACATGTGCAAGTGGGCGCTGATTGAGACTGTCGGTCGACCGAAAACTGGAACTTTCGTATGAAAGGAAAAAAAAAGAACAAACTGGAATGAAGATAGGCGCTGGGGCCTGAGCTAGATGTGGGTTGCGCACGAAATTCACGGGCGAGAAGAAGGGCCGCCCAGAACAAACAAAGTGCGTGGGGTAGCGAGGCTATCAAAGTAAACAAATGAGCCACCAGACAACGGCAGCCTCGCCACATAATCGACCAGTGGGGACGTGCGTGGCTACAGGGTGGCGCATTCTCAAACGCCTGCATTTCTGCTGTGGATTGCAGTACCAGCACTTCGGGCGAGGGGAAAAAAAAGTTCCATCTGGGCTTTCATGATTGAACAGTGTAATCTCTCTATACGATACGAGCTTTGTTGCGTGGATACTAACTTCGCGTCACGAGGCCAAAGGCACCCATAATCTACACAGCAGCTCTGGCACTGTACGATATCGAAAACAGGCAGCCCTGAAAAAACAGCAACAGCCGCTGCACTTGGTGCTCGCTAGTATTTGTAATTGGTTGCCATCACATGTAGTTGGTAGGATACAAAGCCAACAGTCACAATTGGTCCGTCTGGGTAGCGGATAGAAATGCGCCGTCAAGCTCAGCCACAAGCCACCTCCAGCGACCTTCAGGGGGCTGGCCTCTCAGGGACCTGCCCTTATTGTCCACGAGCCGCCCTCGAATCATTCGGGGCTGAACTCTCTGCGGCGCGACTGAGTATCATCCAATCATCACCCATTGTCACATATCTGCATAGCTTTGATTGCGACTTCCACGGACTGGCTGCTCCCCGGTTTGATCTGCTACCATTCGACTGGAATCTCAGAGGCGGGGTCACTCCTGCGTAGCGCAACTCGTTCCTCCAACGAACGGCCACCAACGGCCCATCTCAACTCAGCTAGCTTCTCCGTCCAATGCTACACCACCACCAAGCACACCACTCACATTGAGTCTGGCACAAATCCCCTTTCTGGCCAGTGTCGTCAAGCCGCTTCAGGCCTGAGCGCGCGCCCGCCCGCTCTCCCGTTGCGCGACATCTCGTGCTAAGCGATTTTTCGTACCGAAATACATCTCGTCACTCGAACAGAGCTCAAACACTGGCGTTTGCAAATTTGGTCTCGGGAACTGTCATTTTTACCGTGGTCGTCCCATATCGCACAAATCTCGGGGGCTGCAGCCAAGTCGCAATCGGACACATCTGTGACATTCCTGCGGCGGCTCCGCTCCGCGATTTGCTCCTCGGTGCCCTCCGAAACCTGCCGTCCCAAGTGTCAGCCCGCCTGCCTCTGCTTTGGTCAATCGCGCCGTTGCTTCACGGCAGCAGTCTGATCGTGCCTAGGCGCATGGTTTCATGACCCCGGCACCAATCTAGGCCGCTGCGAACACGGTCCACAGGCATCCGTCGCTACTCCCTAGGCACCGGGCTGCGGCCTTGTCGCTACCGATTGACATCCTGCCTCTGTCTCAACTGCTCTATTGACGACTAGACCAGGCCCGGCGCTTTCTGGATGCTGCACACAATCAGGCAAATATGACAACGGCGGCTGGACGTCCGAATCCCAAGCCCACCATCACGACCCTCTCCAACAGCTCCGCTTCGTCTATCCCCCGCCGGACCTCGCTCTCGTCCTTTCCGTCGTCCCGACCGCTTTCTCAAGCATCTTATACCTCTCGGCCTCTTCCATCGCCTCGCCGACAAATGAATGATACTGAGCGGACTTCGGATCCGGATTTGCGGTCCAAGACCTCGTCTCTCGAACACTCCTCGCAACATTCCTCACTTTCCATACCTCGACGATTGAATGCCGACGCTCAAAATTCCCGGAAGTTGCGCTCGCAATATCCTCGAGGCTCTAGCGAGAACCATGTAGAATACATCTTGGTGGCATCCTTCGACATTGATCGCGGCCCAGTCATGGAACACCAGTATCCAGTCGCTATTACTGGAGACGAGAACATGTTGGCAGAGCTCATGCTCCCGGATCAAGCGCACGCCAGAAATCAGGACTGGACCATATTCTTTCTACACAAGGACATGAGCGATGAAGAGGAGGACGAAGAAAGAAAACGCAAAGAGAGGCGGCGGAGACGGCGGCGTAAGCGTAGGGCGCTCGTTGCCGGCATCATTCCGCCAGAGCAAGACGATGACGATGCACAAGACAGCGACGATGAATATGACGATGATAATGATGACGACGACGACGACGACGACGATACCGACACAGAGCCCGAGGGTGGTGAAGGTCCTCCCCTCATATACGTACTCAACTTGGTCAACACAAAGCATGACAAGACTGTGAAACGTGGTGCTGTTGTCAAAGCTATGGCCATTTGCACGAGACACCCATTCTTACACATTTACAAGGTACGTCGCTTCTTCTTGGCCTCAACCTTGCCTTCCGTTGCTAACTTGATCAGCCATTGCTTCTCTTGGCGCTAGAGGAGTATTTCAAATCACCCGTACCGGAAACTCTATCCATGCTATACGACGCCGTCAATGCGATGGACTTGTCTTTGATGCCGAAGCTCAGCCTTCTAGAGCGCCATCTACTCCTGGGTAGCGAGAATAGAGATCTTTTTGTCGAAAAGTTTGAGCGTATGATTCAAATACGCATGGCCGAGGATCGCGGAGAAGCCATCAATAGCAACGGCGATCATCCGACAGAAGTTTCTCGCAAAGGCACTAAAGCGCACATTGAGGTCGGTAGTCAGTCTGCGTACTCAGTGCCACGCGACACGCACGAGTTTGAGAGCCATGTCATGTACAAGGGTATCCCGATCCCAATCAAAGTTCCCACGGCAGTGATGCCAGAGACTGTTGGGGACTTTTCCCTGGTCAAGCTGATACAAAACTTTTCGGAAACCCATGCAAAGTCGCCGCAGCCGTTCACGATTCACCCCCATCTGACAACTAGCGGTGCTACTACACATCCCATCATCGTCCTGATCAACGGGCTGCTGACACAAAAGCGCATTATATTCCTTGGACACAATATGCCTTCGGGTGAAGTGGCCGAGGCCGTTTTGGCAGCTTGCGCCCTTGCTTCTGGTGGCGTTTTGCGTGGCTTTACGCGTCATGCCTTTCCATACACCGATCTCACCAAGATTGACGATCTTCTGAACGTTCCCGGATTTATCGCGGGTGTAACGAACCCTACATTTGAGATGCATCCCGAGTGGTGGGATATCCTTTGCGATCTGCCCTCTGGGCGTATCAAAATCAGCAGCAAAATCGAGCCGGCCCCTATAACCGAGGGGCTGGTGTATTTCCAACAGCAAAATGCACCACTGGCGTCAATCGCTAGTGGGACAGTTAACAATACACAAGACCTGACCGGTGACCAGGCGTTTATGGCTGATATTTTAAGAAGTATTGCGGCCCGACACGGCGAACGAACGGTGCGAGCGAAATGGCGGGATTGGGTACTCAAATTCACCAGAGTGTCAGCACAGTTTGAAGAGAGTGTCTATGGCGCAAGTGCTCTTTTCGTTGGCATTGAGGAGCAGAACATGCTTCCTCCGGGCGCTACGGGTCACGGTTACGTGTGGTCAGATGATGCGGCCAAGAATAAGGAACTGGCCGGAAATGTGACTCGAATCGAAGGCTGGCGCAATACTCGCAGCTACTACAGCTTCATCCAGGTAGGAGCAGTAGCGAAGCCGGGCAGGCAGGATTGATGCTAACAAAATACCAGGACCTTGCGCAAGTATACACGGTGAGACCACTCAAAGGCTTTGATCTCGCGCACATGCATGATCGACTTCGCATGCAGCGATTAAACCCGTCTCAAAGCCGCGACATTTATCTCACCTTTTCCAAGTACATCCATTCCTACGACGAAATCTGCCTGTTTCTTTCGGTGGCTCCCGAGTCACATGCCGGGCTGTTTTATCTTGCGCTCGGCCTGTTTCACAAGGAGAAGGATGTTCGGCTCAAGACCACCGATTTGCTGGGACGCATTGCGGAGCACGAAGCCGGGCAGCACTGGTGGAAGAGCCTGAGCAGATTTGAGAAGCTCGCGTTTGATCGCATCCGCAGGGAAGCCGACGCGGAGATTAGAGCAAAGCTGGAAAAGGATGGCCTCAGCCCCGTGTTTGAAAGAAATGTTTTTTCCTATTGAGAGGGCATGCATCTCTCTGGGATAGCTAGTGTTGCTTGATGTTTGGCACTGCAGTCAATACGTTTTGGCGTTTTTCTGATGGAAGGAAGATCTAACGCTTCATCAGGACGATATTTGGTCATGTAGTAGATACATGCCAAGAGATGATTTTGAGCAATACACTAGACATTTGAGCTGCTCTTTTTCCCATTACTAGAGGAACCGCTCCTATATATATATTTACCTTCATCACCATGACTTGCGGGCTGCCCATCGACTTCAACTGTCAGTAGACCGCCGAGTTGTCGCCCTACAGTAAGCCAAGACCCTTGGCGGCATGCTTGATGTGATCTTCAGCAAAAGTCTGCACAAAGAAGTAGGAGTGATCGTATTCCTGCGTCAAGTCGTCAGCAGCGTGCCAAATAGTCTGCGCGATGGAGATCAAGTAGGCGGCTTTTGTGTTTTGTACTCACATCCTGGTATCGAACAGTGGCACCCTTGACGCCCGCTTCCTGGATGGCCGCTTCAAAGTTTTCGGGGAGCAGCTCGCCCTTCTTGTAGAATGGATCGCCGGTGCCCTGCATTGTAGACCGCATCAGCATACATTTCCACATCGTTTTTGCGCGCGCGGTAAACGAAGCCGCCCCCTGCCAGAACCGTTGTACTCACAACATCAATCAAGCACGGGAAGTCGCCCTTCCAGCTCTGAACCAGCGCCGTGGCGTCGTGCTTCTTCCACGCCTCCTTGTCCTCGTCGCCGAGATATCCACCAAAGGCCTTGGTGCCCCACGGACACTGGCTCGGGTTGGCAATGGGCGCAAAGGCGCTGACCGTCTTGTACCGGCCCGGGTTCTTGAGGAAGAGGGTGAGGGCGCCGTGGCCGCCCATGGAGTGGCCGGAGATGGAGACGCGCTCGGCGTCGAGCTCCGGGAAGGCGCCAAACACGGCCGCGGGCAGCTCCCGCGCAACGTACGTCTCCATCTTGTAGTGGGCGTCGTAGGGCGCCCGGGTGGCGTCAATGTAAAACGAGGCGGCGCTGCCAAAGTCCCACGCGTCATCCTCGCCGGGCAGGCCGAGCCCGCGCGGCGACGTGTCCGGGCAGAGGAGCGCGAGGCCGAGCGGCAGCGCGTAGGCCTGCAGGAAGCCCTTTTCGGTGACGTTGTCGGGCGTGCACGTCAGGCCCGAGAGGTAGAGCAGCACGGGCGCGGGCGACGAGGCCGAGGCCGAGGCCGGGATGAAGAGGTTGAGGTTCATGGGCGTGCCGGTCGCGGTGGACTGGTGGGTGAGCTTGAGCAGCCGCCCGCCAAAGACGCGGATGGAGGCGTTTGTCGTAAAGACCATGGCGGCGGATGTTGAGTGTGTGAGTGTGTTCGTCTTTTTTGTTGCTTTGTTTACTCCGTGTCTGTTCTTCGAAGATGTTCCCCAGGGATAGTAGTGATAATGCGGATGCGGCAAGAAGAGAGATGGACTAGAGCTGTCCTGACGTCAACTTGTTATACCTAGCTAACAAGCTACCCCGCCGCTCGCGATTCTCTCACCCCGCCAAATCGCAAGGGCCGGCCCCGTGATCGGTGACTTGAATCCGTATGGCCGGCCGCTAATTCCTTGCTCTCGTTACACGGGCTTATATTGGTCAATCATTTCTAAAGCGGCCCTCAAACCAGGAGCTGGTCATTGTGCGATGTTGCGGGCAAAAGAATAAGTGAA
Source organism: Akanthomyces dipterigenus (assembly GCA_030783385.1). NCBI lineage: Eukaryota > Fungi > Ascomycota > Sordariomycetes > Hypocreales > Cordycipitaceae > Akanthomyces > Akanthomyces dipterigenus. The sequence goes on along the minus strand of JARJRE010000117.1, from coordinate 20,350 downwards.
ATAATAATACTACTATCTCCTGTCCACTATGTACATAAGCGCCAGGGGCGATGAATTAATAGTCTAAGAATATTTCGCTTTATAAAAGAGGTGTTCATGTCCCTGTCCTAACTCGTACGCTTGCTTCCTCTAACCCTTCATCTTTTTGTGGCAGTCAAAGGAGCGAAGGAACTTGTTGAACCGAATCGCGGTAAAGTTGAACTTGTGGTCAAAGTCAAAGTCGACGGCGCCAAAGGTGCAACCCGTGGGCGATCTGCAGTGACCGCAGTCAAGGGCGCGGGGAAAGCAGAAAAAGTCGTCGCCGTCGGGCGCAAAGGTGCTCGAGTTTCCCAGGAACGGCGCCTTAAGTTGATGGCACTTTTCCAGCTGGTACTTTTTGTAGATGCAGTCGCCCGTGGCATCGGGACCAGTGCAGATGAGAACCTGTCGTCGGCAAGCCGTGTCAGTCAATGTCTACAATGGGCATGTCATTCTCATGTCGCGCTTGTGTCTTGTCTTTACTTACGCCGCCGACTTGGCGCTTTTCGATAGGCGAGGCTGAGACGGCTGCGAGGGAAGAGGCAGCAACAATGAGAGTAGCAAACTTCATGGTGGCGAATGAATTAGAGCAGGTCGGGATTTGGAAAAGCGTTGAGAGATGAACGATAGAGATGAAGACGGTCGAGAGAAGACGATAGAGAGAAGGCGATAGAGATATTTCTTTCAGGGTGGTTTGGTCTTTCAAGGAGCTTTTGCTTTCAAGAGGCTGGGCTGTCCGTGCATTTACAATCTGGACAAGCTCGTATCACTGTGGTGCACGAGACAAGATGCGCGTCCTGCGTCATAACAATGAAACCTTGCATTCAATGTCCTTTCGCTAAATTGTTCCTTTTTCTCGCCAGGGCAGTTGGCACCCACTCGCATTCAGAGCGCCCAGGCAGGCAGACCCGACCAACCCGTCAGGTCGCCAGTTGCGTAGGTCACATCCCTACTCCGGACCTCTCCAACCTAGCAAGAGACATGCATGTGGCTCGGCGCGGGCGGGCAATCTTTCCACTCATCTGACTGCTGGGGCTTTCAAGCATCACTTGACGTTGCCCGCCAGTGTCGGCATCAGAGCCCGTTTGATCGCCAAGTTGCTCGCTGGGAGATGCGATGGCTGACGGCGAGTTCGTGTTGATGTGTAACATGCAAAATCGTAGCAAGTTTGCTTTGCCAGGTTGGTTTGCTTCGCGTCGCCGCTCCAGCCACATTGTGGTTGAAAGAGATGGGGGCACAGCACCATGGCGAATCATGGGCACTCAAGACTGACATTGCATCTCTTCAAAATGATGCCGACCAAGTTTCGAGCAGCAAGGGTTGAACCAGTAGATCGAGATGGGGCTGACACCGAGAGCCAGAGACGACGCCGTGAGTTCCAGGGTCTTACACCATCTCAGCCCTCCTCCGCACCTGGGAGTTTCCCTGGCCTGTAGCGCCCGTGCGATTTCTTTATCGAGATCTCCAATTACTGGCCATTTTCGGGTGTATTGCTAGATTTGAAAAGGTGAGCCATAAGTTGATACCCGAATGACTTGGTTACTTGCGTGCGCTGCCTCAGAAACGAGAAGCTCGGCCTCGGCATTACCTATTTGCGTACGTAGTAGCCTCCCTGCTACTACTGGTAGTGTGAACAGAGGATGACAGCCAGGCGAAGGGCCGTGTAATACCTGCAGAGTTTTTCATCAGCCGTCAGCCAAAATACGAGTATCACCGGCTGGGGCGCTGCCAACAAGGTTATGATGCCCTGAAAACATGTACTGATTTCTATTCTTGTGCAAAGTAGCAAGCATTCAAATGAGACTCGTCAAGCTAGCCTAAAGACTGTCACACTGCTTTGCTACGCAACCAACCAACTGAGCGGATAGCACATCCCATTTACCTTTGCAAGATTGCAATTGCTTCTGTAAAATACAGACTTGTGCGAGAACGAGAAACGAAAAACACTCTCAAGTGCTTGCCTTGTAGCCCTGTAAAGTGTGGTTAGCATCTCAATCCCGTCTCATCCAATTGGCAGCCTTGTCGTCCCGTCATATATGTTGTTTTCAAGGGCTTATAATCATGATGCTCCGTCGGGTAGAAGATGACCGAGTGTATGTCGTTGCAAGGCACCATGTTGAGTATGCACCACATGGTTGTTTGACTCACCATGCCAGATTGAGTCAAGGCTCCGGTAACCGCGCGCCTACCGCCGTTATTAAACCTGCACAGCTCCCTAAAAAACACAGGAAATTTGCTCTGGGTACCACCAATAACTTTCCCAAAGAAAGATTCCCTTTGCCCTGCGAGCGTTTTCGTGAAAAAATATGGCACCCGAAAAGATGGTCTCCAGCAGCTCAGGCTCACGGCTAAAGACACCCAAGGGCACCCAAGACTGGGTAGGCCAAACTCTCCTCTTGCGGGACCAAATTTTGTAACTATACACGTCCACTTTTGCCATACCATACTAACGCTACCTAGTCAAGCTATTAGTGAAGTGTTCAAGCGCCACGGTGGAGTGGCGTTGGACACGCCCGTCTTTGAGCTTCGAGACGTTCTCACGGGCAAGTACGGCGAGGATGCCCGTCTCATCTACAACCTCGAAGACCAAGGCGGAGAGATTCTGTCGCTGCGCTACGATCTGACCGTCCCCTTTGCCCGCTGGCTCGCCATGCGCACCGATGGCAGACAGATGAAGCGGTACCAAATCGCCAAAGTCTACCGGCGCGACCAGCCCGCCATCGCCCGCGGCCGGCTGCGCGAGTTTTACCAGTGCGACTTTGACATTGCGGGCACGTACGACGCCATGATTCCCGAGGCGGAGATTCTGCGTGTTGTGGCCGAGGCTTTTCGCGCATTGGACATGGACATTACTGTAAAGCTGAACCACAGGCGCATCCTCGATGGGCTCTTTGCGGCCAGCGGAGCGCCCGGCGACAAGATCCGGGCAGTGAGCTCTGCAGTGGACAAGTTGGACAAAGAGCCGTGGGACGCTGTGAAGAGGGAAATGGTTGACGAAAAGGGCATTGCCGAGGACGTGGCCGATTGTGTTGGGAAATACGTCCGGCAGCGCGGCGGTATGGGCGAAATGCTCAACCTCCTGGCTGCACAAGACGAGCTCGCCAGCAGCAAAGACATTCAAGCTGCGATCGGGGACATTCGCTTGCTCATGTCCTACTTGCAGGCCATGGATGTCGTTGACAAGGTTTCATTCGATTTGTCCCTGGCCCGCGGCCTCGACTACTACACGGGGCTGATTTACGAAGTCGTCGTCAACGAGCCGAATCAAGTTGGCAGCGTCGCTGCGGGCGGGCGATACGACAACCTCGTCGGCATGTATGGCAAGCAGCAAGTTCCCTGCATCGGCATCTCGTTTGGCATCGACCGCATCTTTGCCATTCTGAGGCAGAGGCAGGAAGGGCCAGACTCGTCCGATACCAGGAGCCGGCCCGACGTCTACATTATCGCTGCGGGCGGGAAAGACTCGGACGGCTTTCTGATCGAGCGCATGACCATGGCGCGTGAGCTGTGGGATGCTGGCATACAAGCCGAGTACTCGGCGAAAACAAAGCCGGCACTGCAATCACAGTTCAATGCCTCTAAAAGTGTACCAATTGTTATCATTTTGGGACAGGAAGAGCTAGCCACAGGCCAAGTGAGACTGAAAGTAAGGAGAGAGGAAGGCGAAGAGAAAGATCGCGGCCGATTGGTTCCCAGAGAAGGCTTTGTACAAGAGGTCACAAACTTGATGACGCAGTCCTGAAGGTTTCTTCTGGGAGATTGCCCAAGAGGCTTCGTCCGCGAATACTGAACACGATATGAGCATGCAATGCATTTATTGTACAAAAGTTTCCAAGTACATCTAATTTGATGCTTCGTATTTTAATGGCTCGTCTTTTGCGCTTTTGGATGTTTGTTAAGTCGAACTGAGCACGTGATGATCAACGTTATGCAGAACAGGATAGTCGCGACAAAAAAGGGCAACGCCATCCACTTGCCGCCGACAGCGAGACCTTTGTTAAAGACGAGGGCGAGAATCGGACCGGCGCCAACCTCGCTCATGAGCATAAAGACTGAGTAGGCTGTAAAGAGCATGGCAATATGATCCGGGTCAACCATCTCCGAGGCCATGCTGCGAAAGGCGAATTCGTAGCCGCTGCCGAGCTGAAGAACCACCAAGCTGACAATGAACAAGGCGCTGCTGCCGGCAGCAGCAAGACAGGCGCTGCCGACAATGACCACGCACAGGCTCCCAATGGTCAGCCACCAATCCTTGATGATGGGGGCCAGCTTGAGCTTCGCCAGCAAGACCTGGCTGATGGCGGGCAGCAGCGCCGCCGTGAGGACAATGCTCACAATTCCCTTAATGGAACCTAGAAACGACGTCTCGGCCATGGTCCACCCGAAGCGTTTGGACGCGTACTGCTGCTGCAGCGTGTCGCCCGCCTTGCCCAGGGTCGTGAAGACGTGAAGACGGTGCTGAAGAGCAAGAGGCCCAGCGTGGCATTCTGCAGCACGATGACGTTGATCACCATCTTGGTCTGCGCAACGGTGCTTGACACCAGCGGCCGCACGTCCCACCAGGCACGCTTCATCGCGCCGGCGTCGTCGTCGTCGTCGTCTCGCTCTTCACGCAGGGCCTCATCCTCCCCCGCGCGCCTCACGGCGGCGTCGCTGCGCGTCTCGGGGATGAGGGCCGTTAGGACAAAGACGAGCAGCCAGACGGCGATGCCCAGCCACAGCGCAAACCAGGCGCCGCGCTGCATGGCGAGGTAGGTGACGGGCCCGGCGAGGAGCGAGGCCGCGTGGGTGGCGGTGCCGAGGGCGAGGATGGCGGTGGCGCGGTGGGCGTCGCTCGAAATGTCCGTGGCAATGGTGTAGAGCAGCGCGCCGTAGGTGGAGGCGCCGCCGCCGAGCAGGAAGAAGACGCCCTGCAGCCAGACGAGGCGGACGGGCAGCGCGTCGGGCACGGTGTAGACGAGCACCTGCCAGCCCAGGGAGAGCAGCACGCCGAGGTTGGCGAGCTGCAGGATGCGCGTGCGGCCGTGCGCGTCGGCGGCGATGCCCCACGGCACGCCGGTCAGGATGCTCGGCAGCATGATGAAGGTGAGCTCCCAGCCGTTGACGAGCGCCAGCTCCGCCTGCACCGGGTTGCTCTTGCAGCGGGGGTCGAGGTCGAGGCTGGCGTCGGGGAACAGGCGTCGGCAGATGAGGTTCTCGCGGATCTGCAGGACGGGCGTCGTGGTCAGCGCGTCGCCGATGATGAGGCAGAAGAAGCACAGCAGGCACGGGATGGCGATGCGCAGCCGCTGCGCCGTGGTGCGGGTGTCGGCATCGGGATCGGTGGTGCTGGTGCTGGTGGTGGCGGTGACTTCGGTGGTCAAGTCGGCGGATGGTAGGAGGGGATCGCTTTCAGCAGCCGCGTGTCTCTGGTTTCTGGCCATGGCCGCCTTGCTGGAACTCATGCGAGGCTTCCTAGCCTGGTGTTTGAAGTCTTTGTCTAGGTGTTTGAAGCTTTTTATGGGGGCAACGTCGTACCTTTTTTTTTTGGTTACTTTGGCGACAGAGGCAATGGATACTGGAGAGCAAGCTTACAGCTAATACAGTCACATCGTGATTAAAATGTAAGCGTCGACTCGCAGAAATTCCAGCTCGCCTCACTGATCAAAGCCGGTACGACGGGCAGCATTTACACTCTGGCGGCGCTGGCCAGGCTGCGTGGCGCTGTGCCGCCCCGGGTTCGGTAACCGGAGAAGGCGCCGGCCTATTTCCGTGGCGGGCTAGGCTGCGTCCCGGCTCGAGGGCCCTTGCAGGTTCGAGCCTATTCGACAGAGACTTGTCGACACATGGTCTATAGAGCATGCAGGTACAGGCCTGCTGACGACGGCAGATTGCATGCCGCATAGGTAGGCAGGCAGAACGTGGCAGCTGTTCTAGCGGGCTGCGTCAAGGCCAAGCTGAAGATCAGTCACGCCAGGCTGAATGCAGAATGATGCAGCAGCGCCAGGTGTAGCCTCGCCGTTTTACTGAGCTGTTGAGCACGCAAGGCAAAGTCCTCCCGAGTTCCATTTTCGGGCGACAGTCAAACCAAGAGCCCAGGCCATTCAAGCTTTTTGTTAGACTTTTCGTGATACTAGGTACATTGTTCACCTCTGCTCGACCGCTCGGTCGATACATTGGTTCAAAGGTCAAGGCGGTCACTTCTCATCGACATCGGTCAGTCAGCTCAACTTAGCCTTTGCCGACAAATGGCTGCTGACCGACTGGCCTTTGTCCACCCAGATTCGATTTCCTCGGCTTCTGGATTCTGAGATGAATTGTCTGTTGCGTACACTGGTCTCCATTCAACGAGACACACTGAACTCGGACGGTGACTGGACAGGTACCGGTACTGGTGCCCCCGATACCATGAAGTCTGATACCAAATCTACCTTTCGTCAGGCGACCGTTGCGGCTCTGTAGGACTATGGCCTGCTTGGGCGATACGCGCTCGCCTCTTGGGCTTTCACTGTTTAAGCTCGAATTTTGCACAAGTTTCACTTCTCTCCTTTGTCAGTCTCTCGCAGTGTCCAAACCACTGGGCTCTGTCGCACTTGACGAATTATTCTGCTCGGAGAACCCTTTGTTTTGGCCCTCCTCACCCGGGTCGCCCATTTCCTGCTGCTTCTCTTCACCGGGAAACGCCTTCTCGAAGAGCTTCTTGACATCCAGGTCATACTGCTGCTTGTCTCTCAGCTTTTGTGCGACAATCTCATCCCGGTCATCAGAGGACCACAGCCGCGCCACCGCTTGTCGGATTGCATCGTCGGACAGAGACGGGCACAGATGGGACAGGACTACTCGATACATGGCATTGACCGAGAACAGACAATGCCAGAACCACACAGCTTTGGACCCCCATGACTTCTCCATTACCTCTGAATATGTGATGCCGCGATTTCCAAGTAACTGCTTCTCGGCTTCCACCCACACTGACATGAACTCCCGCCGCACCTCGTTGAAACGATCATAAGCCTCGCCTTCGATTGTATCAACACCCTCGCCAGTAAGCCAATACGGTACATGGATCACATCAGCTGGCATCCATTCGAGATCAATCAGGCACCTAATGTTCCAGTCGGCGTCGACGAAAATGTTGCCGGCGTGAAGATCCGTGAATTGAACGGGAAATGGCCCATCGCTGTATTCACGATCAATGTACCGATCTGAAAACAGGCGCAAAGCTGCTTTCGTCGTCATTTGCAGAGTGCAATCCGCTTCATTGAAAACCGCGTTGGGCTGGGCGAGAAACCGCTGGTCGTGGAAATCCAGCATGGTCGAGACAAATGCTTGCGAGGAGCGGAATGTCTTGTCGGCGGGCATTGTTCGAGGAGCACCGGCATTTTCGAGAATCATGACAGCTGCGTTGGCAGGCCGACCATCCAGAGATACCGTTCCATCACGATTAAAGCGAAAAGAACCGATTACTGGCTGCGGAACGGATGCAAGAGAGAGCATGATTTGTGAGAGTCCGCGAACCAGGTTGCTGCGACGGATAGGGTCGTCCCTGTGCTCGTCCCAGGTGTTGGCGAGCATCTGTCCCTGGTCTGCGGAGATATATTCGAGAATTATGTAAGGCATATTGAATGAGTTGGTTTCTGTAGCGTGTAATGTGTATTGTGACAGAGTTGATCGTCCAAGAACATGGTCCAGGAAGCGGCGGATCCAATGCATAGTGCGGGCAAGCCAACTCCTGCCCGCAATGTGCGTAAACTAGGGAAATTAGTGTATTAGATAATTTCATAATAAGCCCAAAGCCAGGGAAGCTTACCCTTTGCCCATTACTAAAGCCCATACCGTAGAGTTGGGGAATAGGGATACCGGGTGTGTTGTCTTGCATCCATGCGTATGTGCCCGTCTCTGCCGCCACTTTCTCATCCATGCACCCAGGAAACTGGCTCTCAGCTACCTTGTGTGGTAAAGGGCATCGAAACAGCACGTCTTGGACGCGGCCACCGCTGTTCACGTGCAGCGGGATGCACACATTGAAGGCTCCTCGTAGCCACTTCAGAGGAGGGTCGATTGTGCAGCTGTAGCCGGGGCCTATTCCGAGATGGTGAAGTGTCAATTTGGTGATTTAGTCACGCTGAGTCCACAGCTTCTCGTACAGCTCTATGGTTTCGGGATAGTCCCGAGCCATGACAAGGACGTTGGCCTCGAGGCCCTGAGCGCTCTCGCACGTCGCAGGCCCGTGGCCGACGATATACATGGTTGGACCCGTTCCCATGATGTAAGAACAGCGTAGATGTTTCTCTCCTTTGAGGCTATCATGAAGATCTGTCCGCCGATACCATTATTGGAGGGTTATAAGATGCTTTTTGTGCCATGTTGGTTGGGATGTACTCAGGGGTAACAGGCACATGCAGTGGTTACACATAACCGCACATGCAGCCAGCTGCGGATAAGAGTTGTTCCCGATGATGCGCCGCCCAGCCATCACAGTACACGTATAGCTCAAGCACAAGTACTGCACTGATCTTAAGTGACTGGCGATTCAGTGAATATGAGTTCAAACTATTTTCAGCGTTGCGCCGAACAAGAATGGGATCCCTTCAGCTTACGCCAGTCCTCCGACGTCATCAGCGTCCCTTGTTCATTTCTCTCCCGGCGGGCAAGTTTGGCTGTTCGTCTCTAATAATTCGACCATGGCACGGTGGCCGCCCAGGTAGGTTTTGCATACCATTCTGGTGTCGGGGTTTGAATCGGTGACATTAGCGCAGTGTAATCCAGTAATCCCTGGACGGCTGCTGTCTGTACATAGCATGCGGCGAGCAATCATACCTCTCCCAAGTCTCAAATCTCCCAGAAACGATCGATGCACCGAAGGAGTGTCGCGAATAGCCCCCGCAACCACGAGCGGCCCGGCCACTCAGTTGTTCGAATGAACAGCTACCTAGTGATCTCAGTGGCTGTGGACAGTCTTGCAGATGAATAGGTTAACCTTGGACTGCTGCACGAGGAGCGGGAGCAATCGGGAATTTGACCAGCCGCACCACACAGCCAGATACAGCTCCGTGTTTCCGCAGCTCGTTCATCTCCAGTAGCTAACTATGTCCTCTTATCTTGGGCATATGCACCCACACCTATATTGTGCCTTCTAATGTAGACGCCGTCGAAAGGCGTGACCTTTGGCGCCTGGAGATCATTTCGACAGACATCTGGTTAAGACTAGCAACTGTAAAATACAGCTTGTAGCTATACGCACACTGATAGAAGGCCTCTTTCTCACACACGTGACGGGGTCAAGTGCAGCGAGCACTATCTTCTAGCTCCACGGTACAGTGGCAGATTCGATGAGTGTTGAGCCCTGGTCACACGAGCAGCATCGCCAGTCTAGTCTGTGGCAGATTACCTGTGCCTATACAAGTCGTATGTAGCCTGGCGATTTCTGGTGCACTTCCTCATATGTCGAGTGATGTGGTTAAACTGCATAACCAGTGCCATGTATATTCAATTGTCGGCAAAAGTGCTCCGGTGTTGTTAAGGTAAACAAGAGCATCTCAAATAATATCTTCTCTATTAAGCCCATCTTTCACGCTATATTAGCCGCCAATTAATGCAGGCATGAGCTAGCAACAAGGTTAAGATCGACGCTTCGATTAACTAACTCCCTGACAGCGGCGCCCGCCTGACAGTGGCTGAATCCATGCACGCTGTCGACAGCCAAGTTGGCCCAATGAGCGGCGACCGCGCTTCCTTTCGACCCTTCCCTATCTGTAGCGGCCTGCCTAAAATAGCGATGACACGCGGCCACCCAACAAGCTAGCACCAAAAAGTCCCAGGACCGGGAGCAGCCAGCTGAGCACACCGAGTGTGCGGAACTTTCGAGTCTTTGCCGTCTTGACGGGTGTACCATCGAGTGCCGCAAGAAACTAGAAGATCTAGCCGCTCTGCTGAGGGTTGATTTGACAGTGTTGTTTCTGGTCAGTCATGTAGCGTCCGCTGCAGAGGTTTTTAGTTGGCTCGCGCGTCAGATTCGGCATATTGCTCACGCGAACGCTTCAGTATAGCCCACGCGAGGTCATTACGTTTGTGAGAGATAAGATTAAAGTGCAACCGCTCACTACTGCTTCGTGATATCATCCGAACCCTATATTTGCAGTATCGATCGTCGGGAGTTGTCTGTATGTGGGAGGAGGGTAGAGGATCAACATCACTTGCGCAATTTTCACGCCGGCCTCGCACGGGATTGTGCTTTCTCGATTCGGAATGTAGCACCCAACAGCCACTTCTCGTGGTAGATGACCTTTCCATGCCATGAGTTGAACCATTTATTCTTTGTCCAAGCTAGGGCTCGAAAAGGATAAATAGTCTGCTCCGTCGCCCTCTCTCATCATCAAATTCCACAACTTCACATCAAGCTTCACTCTACAACTCTTTTTTGAAAACTTTTTACCAAACCACTTTCATCTTCCACATTTCTAACATCTTAACCCAAATCCAATATGCGCTCCTCCACTCTCCTGGCCCTTCTGCCCTTTGCGTTTGCCGCTCCTGCAACCCGCTCCGGCCCTGCGCCGGTTCTGGTACCTCGCGGCGCCAAGGTCATTGATGGCAAATACATTGTCAAGTTGAAGGACTCGGTTGGTGCCAAGGCCGTGAACTCTGCCATTTCTTCCATCTCGGCGAATGCGGACCACACTTACACCTCTTTCAACGGATTTTCTGCCAGCCTGACCAATGAGGAGGTTAAGAAGCTCAAGAACGACCCTTCTGTAAGCTAAACACGCTATGATGCAGATGATCATGGCAATGCTGACGCTTGACAATACAGGTCGAGTTTATTGAGCAGGATGCCATTGTGACAATTTCTACTACCCAAAAGAATGCAGATTGGGGTCTGGCGCGCCTCTCCAACCAGAAGCCTGGCAGCAGCACCTACACCTACGACGAGTCGGCTGGTGCGGGCACTTGCGCATACATCATTGACACTGGAATCTACACCAACCACACTGTACGTTGTTTTCATCAAGTCATTGGGACGAAAACAGTTCTGACTTTTTTTTTCTAAGGAATTTGAGGGCCGTGCCAAGTTCCTCAAGAACTTTGCTGGGGACGGCGATGACACTGACGGCCATGGTCACGGCACCCACGTCTCCGGTACCATTGGATCCAAGACGTACGGCGTGGCCAAGAAGACTACCCTCTTTGGCGTCAAGGTTCTGGATGCTCAGGGCTCGGGTACCAAGTACGTCTTTTCGGCTTTGCACCACACTCTGCGACCTGCCTGCTCACCATTGCTTATAGCTCCGGCGTGATTGCTGGCATGGACTATGTCGCCAAGGACGCCGCCTCCCAGAACTGCCCCAAGGGCGTCGTCGTCAACATGTCGCTCGGCGGCTCGACCTCGACGGCCGTGAACCAGGCCGCCGCCAAGATTACCAGCGCCGGGCTCTTCCTCGCCGTCGCCGCCGGCAACGAGGCCACCGACGCCTCGTCCTCGTCGCCTGCGTCCGAGGAGAGCGCCTGCACCGTCGGCGCGACCGACAAGCAGGACAACCTGGCCTCGTACTCCAACTTTGGCAGCGTCGTCGACGTCCTGGCCCCCGGCACGGACATCAAGAGCACCTGGCTCAACGGCAAGACCAACACAATCTCCGGCACGTCCATGGCGAGCCCTCATGTGGCTGGTATTGGTGCGTACTTTCTCGGCAAGGGCCAAAAGGCCGCCGGCCTGTGCGAGTATATTGCCAACAAGGGCCTCAAGGATGTTGTCCAGGGAGTTCCGCAGGGTACGGCCAATGTCCTGATCAACAACGGAGAGAAATAGACGGACAATACATACAAACGAAGGGTATATACAAGTATATATGAGTATATATAAGTAACGATTTTCTGTTCATATGCCAAACCCCCCACCCCGCCAAAATGGTTACTATAGTATTGCCCTACAGTGCTGCATTGTTGGGCCAGTGACGATTATTTTTGTTGTAATTGGGGTGCTTGTCTTGTAACTGACTCGGTAGGCTCTGCTTCTTGACAGTCTGAACAGATAAGCCGCCTGGAGAACGGTAACAAGTTTGGTCACAGCTGACCTGCCCGGAGTCAATATAGCTTCATGGGATGTTGCGTGTTGTCTTCCTCTCAGTTTCAATATGAGTTCAAATTTTGAAAAAATTCTATAAACAAAGTACACAAAATTTCCTTTGCCTTTTTATGGTTTGGTGTCAACGCCGCGCTCATGCAATCATTAAGGCTTACATGCAGAGCCTTTCCCTACTGCTCTGCTAGCATGCCGGTGGTGGCAAGGAGAGCAGCGGCGGCAGCGCGGCGGCCGGCCTGTCGTCGGTCTACCCCTTGCCCATGGCCGAATCTCCGAGCCCAACAAGAGGCGGTGCGCCATTGTCAGTGTCGAGCAATCTTGGAGTATCTGACCTGGCGCTGTGGAAGCAGTGCGTAGCCATTTTCGCCGTCGTTGCTGCGTTTGCCCTTCGGATATTTTGGTGAGGGCTTTTACTGGAGGAGTTCTTCGCAGGTCCAATCCTCGTAGCTGTGGAACAAAAAGGTCAGTGTCGAAAATGGAGGCCATCGGCAGAGGAAAAAACATACTAGCCATCCGGCAGGTAACGTCGCACAATCAACGGAATCTTCTTTTCGCGAAGCTCCTTGATGGCGATTTGCAGAGGATCCGTCTCGCCCTCCAGGTCAACTAGCACGGGTGCGTTCATGCTGTAGTCGAGAATACGTTAGCTTTTGCCCAGCCATGCAGCTCTCGCCATCCGTCCCTAGAGATGCGTCGCCATACCTAATTTGCAGGGCGCGGGTGCCCAGGATACGCGCTCTCTCATATTTCGTCATGTACGGTGTTGTGTTGCGCTGCTCGTCGGGTATCTTCTTATCCTTGCTCGACTTGTCGGCGCGACTGGCATTGGCGGCCGCAGAAGGGTCGCCCGAGACGACGACATTGTCCTGGTCCTCGCCATTCTCCAGCCCGTCCTGCTCGTCGCCCTCGGCAACCTCGGGCTCGTAAAACTCGGTCACGTCTTCTTCCTCAAAGACGTCGTCGCCGCTGTCGGGTGGTTCACGTTAATACATGACTGCAGCACGAGAGAATGCCTCTGGCGCATGAAGCGCGAGGGCTGCACAGGCGCATCTGCTTACCCGCCACCACCAACATCGTCGTCGCCAAAGTCGGACATTTTTTATGTTCCCTGTCGAAAAAAGAATACGGAATCGCCGTTGCCGAATCGCTAAGCCGTTCTCGAGGTTTGCTGTCGCAGAGGCTGAAGTAGTCAACGATTGCTTGCAGAGAGCGGCTCACGAAAAATAGCACGGCTGGAGATCAACCCATGGTAGAGTTTTTCCGGCGCGTGCAACGGTCAAGACCAGCGCTCACAGCAGCCAACGAGCGCTGGAAAGTGCACTGGGGCGCTGGAACCGCTCTGCCTTACTGAGGTAAGGTCCCTGTCAAGAAACCCACCACAGTATCGTCACATCGATAAGCCCCACACAAACTTTTTCCAGACACCGCCTTAATCTTTTGCTGTTCTGCCACCTTCAATCCACCCTTCAATCAAACGGTCTGTTTCCAAGTCCCATGTCTGGGACGTCATGAGCCCATTATGAACAAGAGAAGTGCGGAAAACGAGCTGCTGGAGGCCTACCCCTCTAAGCGCTTGCACAATGAGTCTGTCGATAGTATATGTATGGCGTCAAAGTTGCGCAGAGTTTTACGTCTTGCCAGCCACTGACTTCTCACTTTCAGATCCCATAATAGACGCCGCCGAAGATGATGTGTCGACTGCTCAGACGCCGAGCTCCTTTGCCGGAGACCTAGACTCTCCCGTCACAGTCGCTACAACGCCACGGGCCAAGTTCCCGTCCGATCTCAAGACCCTACCATGCACCTGGCCAGGCTGCCCAAAGACGTTCAACCGGCCGGCCCGTTTACGAGACCACCTCAACTCCCACACAAACTCGCGACCCTTTAAATGCACATACGAGGGCTGCGACAAGGACTACATTGAAGACAAGCACCTAAAGCAGCACGTCAAAGCTGTCCACACCAACGAGCGCAAGCACGTCTGCCAGCGAGAGGGCTGCGGCAAGAGCTTCGTCACCGGCACCCGGTTAAAGCGCCACCAGGCCGTCCACGAGGGCGCTGACCGCTTCCGCTGCCCGGACTGCGGTCAAAGCTTCCGCAAGAGGGAAACGCTGCACAAGCATGTCCTCAAAGAGCACAAGGGCGAGTCGCCGCACCAATGCGCCGAGCCCGACTGCGACGCCAAGTTTGAGTCCAAGGGCGCTCTGAAGCGGCATCACCAGAAGATTCACGGCGAGCTCAAGTTTTGGTGCAGCGAGTGCGCTCTGCAAACAGGTCCCGACGGGCTGGGTAAGCACGTCGGCTTCACGACCCACCCGCTGCTGCAGGCACACATGAAGCTCGAGCATCAGGACTGCATGTTTTGCGACTTCAAGTCCTCATCCCAGGCAGAGATGGTGACGCACATTGACATGCACCACTCGGGCAAGACGGTCGACGATCGCCGCACGTTTCCCTGCGACCATGCGGGCTGCGTCAAGAGCTTCACCAAAAAGTCCAATCTCCGCGCGCACCAGCGCACCGCCCACGAGGGCTTCCGCTTCGTCTGCGGCGAGGTCGACCTCGGTGCCACCGCCGGCCTCGACGGCTGGTCCAACGCCGACGGCTGCGGCGACAAGTTCTGCACCAAGGTCCGCCTCGAGGACCACGTCCGCTACATTCACCTGCGCCAGGAGCGGCCGCCCAAAACTTGGGCGCCGTCGCGCTCGTCCGCCGATGCTGCTTCGGACGACGAGGCGGACCTCGTTGACGAGATTTCCGGCGTGCAGATGCAGGCCAAAAAGTCCATCGTCTGCGCGCACTGTCCCCAGGCGTTTGCGCGCTACTACGATCTCGAGGCGCACGTGTCTGCCGTGCACACCGCTGCTGCCAATGCGGCGGCAATGGAGGAGCTCTTTGCCGGGAGCGCAGGCGAGCAAAACGGCTTCTTGGGCAGCGGTGGCGGCGGCGGCGGCATGTTTGGCGGTGGTGCAGAGGGTGACGACGACGCCGGTGATGGTGATGGCGACGAGGACGCCATCTTTGCGGCCGAGATGCACTACGAGCCTCCGCGGGACGAATGGCTCGACGACGAGGCGGGCATCATGCTGCTGGCGCGCAACTCGCCCGCGCTGGAAGCGCATATTGATCCTGCGCTGGGCAATTTATAGACACTTTCGCACAAAGAGGGGGGAGATGAGCGGCTTGGGGGTGTCGGGTTCTCGACAGATTTTACGACTAACAATGAAACAGACATGGCTGCATACAAGCACAGGCGCATTAATGGGCTTACAAAAGTTTCTCTTGTCTTGGGATGGTTTATTATACATATCTCGTCAGTTTTTCAAATGGAAAACTAACAACGGTTCAATGACTTGATTAATTTGTCGCATGCTCCTTTGGTGTTGAATGTAAAGCTACTGCTTACTCCTTGATAGGAGTACAAAGATGGCCCAGTCTATGACGATGTCCCAGACGGCAAGAAAGCCCCGGTATGCAAGTTCGCGTGATAGAAAATACAAGCGATGAGATGTTTATAGTCATGATTCAGGAACTTCGACTTGTCAGACGCGAGAAAATCTGAAAAATCCGACAAATGTCTTTAGTGCGCTGCGAATAGTGCGTTGGAAAGTCCAAGGATCGCCATGCCCAAGAATCCGAAAAACATGCACAGGTTGCGGTTATGGTTGAGACTCAGACCTTCGACAAACAATTGCAGCGCCACACTGACCATGATGCCCGATGTCGCGGCAAAGAGGCAGGCATAGGCGACGGCGTTGGGCTGCATGTTGGTCCTGTTGGCGAGCTTGAACCACAGGGCGGCGATGCCGGCGCCAAATGGCTGAGACATGCCGCCCAGCAGCGCAGACCAGGCCATGGCTTTCAAGCGCGATCCGAGGGCCATGTAAAGCGGCAGGCACATGGTAAAGCCCTCAGTAATGTTGTGCACAAAGAGCGCCATGAAGACGTTGAAGCCCAGCTCGGGGTTGGCATGGTTGGTCGCGTACGTGATGAAACCCTCGGGCAGCTTGTGCAGCGTAATTGCGATGGAGGTCTGCAAGCCAATGGCAAGAAAGGCATTGGTGGGGACGTGATGATGGTGCTGCTGCGCCTCGACGTCCTCGCCGTGGCTTGCAGCGTAAGAGCCATGGTTGTGGCCAGCCTCGCTCACATGATCGTGGGCGTCTGCATCGCTGGGCTGCCCCTCGTCATCCTCTGGAACACTTTCTACCGGGGGTCTCAGAGCAGCGTCGCGCGATGCGGCACGGCTGGTGCGGTACATGGGGCTCACGAGCGAATCGGCGTAATCGTGGTCGGTATCGAGGCTTGTCGAAATATGTGGTGGGTGAAAGGGACCCATGGTGGTTCGTAGTCGGGTCTGTGATCTACTAGCTTTCACGGCGCGGTACGAAATATGCTTGAAGCACTCCTGGCCGCAGGGGTCTGAGTAGCCGTAGCAGGAGCCCCCTTCGTCGCACTGGGATTTGGTATCTTTCACAAAGGACATGACGCGCTTCTGGACCTCGAGCATCGATGGCCTCCGGGGCGCGTCAACATCCTCTGTTCTAGCACGGCCGCGACCGCGAAAGGGTGCGACACCGTGTTTCGAGGCTGGTAATAAAGGCGTCGTTTCGCCAGCATGGTCATGAGTGTGCCCGTTTGATCCGTGCGTGTGTTGGTGTGCTTGCCCGTAAGGCGACGGCAAGCGCGGGCGTCTGCTTTGTGAGAGGGCAGAAGACGCAGAATTGTGAGACTCGCCGTGGTGAGCGTGGCTGTGGCTGTGAGGCTGGTGGCCGTTCTCGCCATCGGTATGTGATGATTCTTTGTGAGTATGGTCGCAGTCAACGACATGTGAGGGCATGTATGAGTGCAAGAAGCGTGATACAGCTTGGATACCGAGGAAGCCGCCAATAAAGCAGCCCATAATCAAGAGGCCGGCTTTTTGATCGTTCCACTGCTCGCCTTTTAGGTAGTCTCTGGCTTCTGGCAGCATACTGTACAATGACGAAAACATCTAGATAAATAAAGTGTAAGCCAGAAGGAGCTGGGGGAAGTCGCAGTTTGGGTGGCGAAACTAACCATAACGCCGAAGCTTAGGCTAAGAGAGCAGGCGAGAAATACATTGCTTTCTTGAATGCGAAAGTTGGACTTGCCCGGTAGCAGGCGAATGAGAAGATCGACGCAGACGACACTGGCTCCAAAGACACAGGCTGCACGAGGGGTTAGTTTCGTGATTCAACCACGAGGATTAGCGCAAGGAGGAAGCAAACATACCGATTCCACTGATGATGCACAGGATCCATCCGCGGACGTCGTTGTCGAGCCCGGTGGTGACGGCCATGGCGGATAGCGGATGGCGCTCCGAGGGCGCTTCCAACTCTTTTTTGGGCGGTTTGTCTAGCAGCACCAAGATGTTGGCGAAACGTGCAAGAGGGAGGAAGATGCGTCGATCGCAGAGTGGTTTATTCCAAGGGCGGCCGGAAGAGGAAGTAGCGATAAGAGCTGATAACGACAGTGACGACGGGGGAAAAAAAGGACACCCGGAAATGATGATCAGTTTAAACCTCAGATCAGGGCTCGGGGAAAAGAGGTATTCAGGCGCCAGTCCTTTTGATTAAGTAGAAAAACGCAGTGCGTCAGTTGTGCGTGGGCTGCCGCGACGTACGTGGGTTGCTGACCTTTGTGATGCTAACAGCAATGCAGGTGGTCCTAGTCTAGGAACCTTGATGGATGGTCTGGTGTCACCAATTTTTTGGGGGCCATTTTAGCGGCGCAGCTGGAGAGGAGGGCCGCATCGCCTCACCGCTTGTACCTGCCTGTTTCCCAACCAGAGAGCTAACGTGTGCCTGGGACAAAGAGTACTTTGAAACGCTCTCCACATGCCATGATGCGTAGTTGGTACAAGTCACCAGTTGAAGTGCTTTCATGAGCTAAAAGTAGCTTGTGCTATTGTGCCAGTACAAAGGTGAGGCCCTGCAGAAGACAAAGACACTTGGGAGGGAAAAAAAAAGAAACACAAACTCTCCAAGAAGAGCTATTCTATGAAGCCTCCAAGCTTACCATCACTTGAGTTTCCACGATAGTTACTGTGTTGGTGAAACTGGTTTGAGAAGCGGCACGCCGGCACCAGCAACCGCTGTGCAAACCAGTCACACTGCAACAAAGCAGCATAAACTTGCGAGCCATTTATTTTGGACTCACCCGGCTCGCATTTCGCACACAAACACGTGCGCGTACAAATTCACCTATAATAATATCTCTTTTATGATCTGATGACCACAGCCTCATGCAGAATCGACCGCAAGTCACAGGTAGAAAGGCGCACTACCCACCTTGCCGACTTCTTTGGCCGTTGGGGCCAGCAAACGATGTCAAGCCGGCCAAAGGATAAAGGCTGGTTTTGAAACCGCTATTCACGTCAGTATGTGAAGCATGGAGCGGGGAAATTGACATCTAAATTATGCTATATTATGCGTGAATTGTAAAAGAGACAAGGGAAGCCCTTCGAAACCATGAGCCAAGACTACTACGTTGCGACGTACGTAAAGCCTCCTTATAATGCAAGGTGTTGTAGATGACAAAACAAAGAACCGCGTCGACCCAAGCTAAGAACAAATCTAAAATATGACCTTTGACGCAAGACTCAGCAGCCAGGCGGCATCGTTCCAGCTGCTCTCGACCTCTTTGGGTGGAGGTACCTTTACCGATGGCATGTTTGTGATTCCCTCGACATGTCTCGGAGTCTGCGTGCCCTTGTCGCCATTCTCCTCGTCCTCGTCCTCATCCTCACTATCGTCCTCCTCGCCCTCGTCCTCCTCAAACAGTGACCAACCGATGAAGCTGGCAATCCACGAGCCCTTGAGCGCTTTGCCCTCGCGCATGAGGCGGCGGATGGCAGCCTCGTCGTCGAGCTCATTGTCGCGTTCCAGCTCCTCGAGCTTCTGGTCCAGGTTGACAAAATCTGGGCCGGAGATGGCATCAGAGGGAAAGTACGAGTCGCTGCCGTTGTTGTGGCCGCGTTCCATGGGCGTCAGGGCGGCGCTGCGGAGATCCATGCTCTGTGCACGGCTGGCAAAACGGCTCGTCCGACGGCTGACGAAGGGCGAGAGCTCGTCGCCGTCGAGCACGGCCTGGGTGCTACCACGACGGCTGGCGTGGTGGCTGCCGCGCTGCTCGCGGGCCAGCAGCTCCTGCTCAAAGGCGTCCTCGTCAGCGTTGCGCATTGTGGCGAGGCTCGTGGAGCTCTGGCGGGAGACAAGCCAGGCCTGGCCCTTGCTCTCGCGGGCCTCGGAGCTCAGAAGGGCGCCGGTGCGCAGCATCCAGTCGCTGTCGTTTCGGTGGCGGCTCGCGAGCGTCGGCTCGTCCGGCCCGCGTCGCCGGCTGCTACGCGGCGTCGAGGCGCCGGAGCCGCCGGAGCGTCGCCCGCCGCTGGAAAGGTTGGTCGAGGACTTGCTCTTGGTGATGGACTCGCCGTAGGGCGTGCGGAGCTGGGAGCGGGAGCGGGAGCGCGGCGTGGCGGCGGCGTGGCCGAGGAAGCGCGGCGTCGTGGGCGCCGACTTGCCCTCGAGGTAGGACGAGGTGACGGGCCCGCTGGATAGGTCGGCGATGGAGTCGGGGTCATTGAGCGGGAGCTTGACCGTCAGCGGCGCGAGGGTGAGGTGGTTGATGTTCGTGGACGAGCGGTTCTTGCGCCGGGCGCGGTCCGCGTGCTGGTTGTAGGCCACGTCCATCTCGGCGACGGTGGTGCCTCTGCAGCAGCAGCAGAAGCGATGCTCCGGTCTGTTGACGAGATGAAGTTTTGTCAACGTCTTGCTGTCGACGAAGCAATGCTAGGTGAGACAGTGTCGTCGTCGTGCCAAGCTCGGGCCAACACTGACAAACAGGGAGTAGCGGGGGTGGAGATCTTTAAGCCGTCTGTTCAGGAAAGCGTAACTTTAAGTGACAAGGCCGGAAGAGGAGGGGGAGGAAGAGAGTTGACTAGGTAGGTAGTCTTCGGTAAGAAATGGGCAGGTGAGTAGTTATACGCAGCAAGAGTAGCACATCAAGTAGGGCGATGCAAAGGAAAAGCTTTCACAACCAGGAAATGCTGCCTCGGGTCGGCCGATGTGGGCAGCGAGCAGCGGCTATAACCATCCCTGGCCTGGAGGGGGAGGCTATCCGGCCAGGGTGCAGTAGTGCCAGGCGATGAGACTCGGCGGCCAGCCACCCAGCATGTAAGATGTGCACGCTGTTTGCTGATTAGCTGCCCAGGTGAAGCGTGGGCTCCAGAGTTATTGTCACGCAGGGCAGTTA
>JARJRE010000115.1:0-124802 GCA_030783385.1 Akanthomyces dipterigenus | reverse complement strand
GCTTGGAGCATTTGGGCATCCGCCCTACGAAACATGCACGCCCACGTCATGCTCCGCCCCTCTCCTCTCCCCTTGCCCCCCCCCCCCTCTCTTCCCCCTCCCATGATCCTGGCAACACGAGGCATGCTGGGATGCGCCAGACGTCCAGTCACAGAGCAGATCCCCCCAGGTGGCTCTTACTCCTATGAGTCCTGTCCAGCCCGCCGCTGGGGCCGGACCGTTCTACTGGCTCGCGGAGGCTGCTGTATTGGCCGCCGGTCCGCTGCCTGAGCCCTTGGCCCCCTCTGGCCCATGCCCGCCTCGTCTCTCTCTCTCTCTCTCTCTCTCTCTCTCTCTCTCTCTCTCTCTCTCTCTCTCTCTCACGTCCCCCACCTACCGGCTGCCCGGCCCTGGCTCCTAGTCCTAGGTAGTTCAACGGGCATCCCGGTGACTACACACCATGGGGATTGGGGGTCGAGGAGAGGGGCGTGTGGAGGAACACAGAATCCAAGCTCACACTTGCGCTACCCAATTGGCAATCGTCATGGGCACTTGCACCGGCATCATGGCTTACCTCTTGGTGGAGTACCGTATACATGTTCCTAGCTGCCGACGCAATCGCCCATCCTCTCTCTCGCTCCTGGGAGGCCCTTGGAGAGGACTGGCATACAAGCTCGGGCTCCTACATATATAGTCTGCGTCGGTGGCAAATTTGCTTGACCTTTTTTTTTTCTTGCTAGAGTATCCTTGGCCAGCTGGAAAACCACCCACATCCACCTAGCTCGTCAACGACCCTTTCTCTGTGGGCGAATCACCCTGCATACATACAGACACCGCGACACTGACTCGCCATGGTTGGCGTTCCGGGAAAATATAAGGGTTGCGAGACCTGTCGCCGCCGCCGCGTCACGGTAAGAAGATTTTGATCATGTCCAGTCCCCCATCTCCTTTTACAAAGACATTGGACATGTAACTTTACTAGCATGGCCCCGTTTCGTGGACAAGTACACCCAGTCCCAGACAGCTAACACGAACCGCGCAGTGCACCAATGAGCGCCCGTACTGCCGCAAGTGCATCACCAGTCGCCGGGAATGCGAGGGCTACGAGCGGGAGAGAGTCTTCATCACCGGTACGCTGGAGGATCGTGGCCGCGTCGCCTCCCATCCCAAGCGCGTCACGCCCACCAAGAAGCAAAACTCCAAGTCTCCGCAGCCCAAGCGAGAGCGGTCCGAGTCGCACTCGCCCCGGCTGAACCAGACGCTGAACAGCTCGGCCTGGGACGACAACCTGGACCTCTCCGGCGGCGGCAGCAACATCACCGCGCTCCACACGAGCCTGCACACCATTGTGCGGTCTCCGAGCGCTGCTGTCGACGGGCAAGGGTTCGGCATTGCGCTGCCCCCCTACTCGCCGGTCGAGCTGCACAACAACCACAACGGGCACATTGCTAGCCAGGATGGGCCCCTCTGGGTCAGCGCGCAGTGCCTGCTGTGCCACCGGGGCCTCCAAGGCGGCTCGCAGTCTGCCGACAGCTACTGTCTCTTCCTGTTCGAGGTCCGTGATGCCACGCCCCCCAATTGAGCTCCGAGCTGCCGAGTCAGCCAGACTAACTGTCGTTGTAGCAGGCCTCACCGAATGCAAACTGGGGGATTGCATCAGAGTCGATGATCAAGCGGCTTGGACCTTCCAACTTTACCTCCTTTCCCAACCACCAGTTCTTTGTCCGCGTCTACCGCCCCATTGGCGTATGCCTGGCGTTGCTGAACCGTCGCGATACCTTTTTGTCGGACCCGGAGTGGACCTCGCTGCCGTGGAAGAACCACCGAAAGTCGTCCCTCGATGCGCTCTTTGACATTATGCTGCGGCTGCCACCCGTCTTTGCGCAGACGGACAGCCTGGTGGCCCAAGCACCGTCCGTCGAGCGCCGGTACAAGGCCCATGGGCTGTTCCAAAACTGTCTGATGTATGAGCGTCAATTTGCCGGCTGGCTGAGCCAGTCCATGGGCAGCGCGGAGAGCTTCCAGGCTGTGGAGCATGCGGCCGCCTTTAGCAACACGTACGAGTTTCACGACGAGCTGACGGCCTTTACGATGCTCTACTACTGGATGTCCCAGATCCTGTTCCACCGCTGCATGCTGGATCTGTGCGCCGTCATTGACCAGCCCGTGCTCGATTCCTACACGGGCGTGTGGCTCACGCTGCCAAGCAGCCTGCACGTCGACACGACGCAGTACCATGATGGCCGGGATCTGGCAATGAAGATTTGCCGCGGACTCGACTCGGCGCTCCAGCGCACCTCGCAGCCAGACATGCTCGTGGCGCCCATGACGGTGGCTCTCGACTTTTATCGCGATCTGCAGATGGCTTCTTCGCAGGATGGCAGTTTTGAGAGCATGGCATCGCAGGAAGGCGTCTTTGAGACGATTGAGCTGGAGCTCTTCAGGACGCGTTTGATGGCAAAGGGCCAAGGCGTCGCCAACACTCTGCAGGGTCAGATGTGGGATGAAATTGCCCAATTTTGAAGCCCTTTTACAACATTGGCGGTTTTTACCCATTTCCCTGTCAAAAGTACAGCGATATAAATATTGTATAATAATGAAGAGCAGCAGAGGGGGCATAGAGGTATTGGAAGATTGTACACAAGCACATGTCCCGCTGGATTCGGGACTGTGTGAAAGCATTGAAGCATAGCAGGACTTGGCCGGGTGCCTCTCCTCACAAGCACAGTAGCAGGTCTACTTTGCAAGTATGTCTGTTCAAATTGGTAGACAATAAGATACACAAAGAATCCACTCTTTAATGATGTAATTACACAGTCCACATGCACCGTAGTAGCCTGCGAAATGTACAATTGTACAGTTGCGTCCAAGTTCCTGTTGCAAGGCTGGTGTCCATTGTGCTTTTGGTGTTTGTGCTTGCTATATTCAGCCAGCAGTATATATAATAATGATTAAGTTGATGAAATTATGTAATAAATAATGACAAATGACCAGAGCTTATGCTGCCGCGCTTATTAAAAAAAACAAAAAAAAGATGAAGCGTCTACCAGCAGACCGTAACAAATACCACCCTGAAAATGCGCCTGGCTCGCACATCTGTAATAAGCCTCGTGACAGCCGCTGAAGCCGGAGACTTGAGCACCATTACCGTGCCTCTGTTTGCAATCCCCACGATTATAAAAAAAAAAAAAAAAAAAAAAAAAAGCACAGTCGCCTTTCTCTCAGCTCAACGTCTTGCGGACCACCGACGTGCGCGACGCCTGAATGACCACCAGCGGGCCCTTGATGGTGATGAGCGGCCCGCTGGCGTGGATCCGGGCCCCCGTCGCGCTGGTGCTGACCTTGCCGTCCGACTGGGCGGCGGCCGCGCAGGCAAAGAGGCTGCAGAAGACGGCCGTCGAGCCCGACGTCTGGTTGTTGAGGGCCGCGCTGCCGGCGCCGCCGCTGCCGAGGAGGCCGTTGGCGACGGACACGGCGTCGTTGCCGACGTCGCTCTCGCCGCCGGAATCGTTGTCGCCTTCCAGCAGGTCACCCGGGATGAGGTCCTCGTCGTCGTCCTCGTCGTCGGGGTCGTCGGGATCATTGTCGCCGGGGTCGGGGCCGGCCTGCGCGCTGCTCGTGGTCACGGCATGGCTGGCGGTAGTGCTCTTTCCGGTAGCCATGGCATGGCTGGCGGTGATGGGGGGGTAGCCGTTGCCGGGATCTTGTGTTATCAGGCCGTTGCGTGAGGGCAAGGGCGCTGTGGTGACAAAGGCCGCCAAAATGGCCACGCCAATGTACGACTTGAGATGATGCATGGCTGGGAAGAATGTCTAGAAAACGGGGAGAACAACAGGCGGCCCTTTGGAATATATAACCAACCAGGTGCTCTTATACTCGGGCGGGCTTGGCGAGCGTTGATCTGCACAGTACCATCTAGACCTGGAAGTAGACATCAGCCGCGCCGAGGTCATGCTATATAAGGTATCCATGTGTTCGTATAAACGGATCAGCACTAACAAGGTGTGACTGCTCCCCTGACTAAATCGAGTGACGGGCCAGTTGGCTCGCAGCTGCCCGCCGGGTCAGAAACGCGCCGCTCAGCCCCCAAGTCTGCCCTTTTGCGCCACGTTCAGCACCCCTGTTGACGAAGCCTCGCCCCCAACTGCCGCATCTCACGCGAGGGTGTCTGGCCCACGCTGTCGCAGCGATTGCCACGCGTTGGGATGCATTGAATACAAGGTTGTGGCCAAGATTGCCATTAAGCTTTAGTGTGTGGGTATCTGCTCCGGGACTTTCAAGGTACGGAGCTGCCATGTGACGGCCTCGCTCCGGATGGTGGGCCAATAAGTCGTGGGTCATGCACTTTAAAAGCTTGCTGGTGGCTCTTTGCAGGGTTTGGGATGGCGCGCAGTCTGATTTCGCATTCCGTGGCGCGTCATGTCTCGCGCTGGATTCAGAGTCAACCTTGGCGACCGAAGCTCGTTCACAAGTTGGCAATAGCTTGAACTTGGGAGGACTTGTTGAGCAAAAACCTCCATTTCGACTCTTCAAGTTGCCCTGGGCAAATCGACAGGTCATGGCAAGATGGTCCTAGTCTAAAAATAAGCGGCCTGTGAAGATGACATACATGACGCGACCCATGCTACGGTAGTGACAAGGCCACGATGCTACTAGACATTTCCTCGCCAATCAAGTCTCGTCGCAGAATTGAATACATTTTTTACCAAATGCCGTTTTCGTCCCACGCAGCCAGGCCCTGCCATCCTGTTCGACTGGCTTGTCCCATCGAGAACAAGGCAACTGGCTAGACCGTTGGCGTACCTGCGGGCACTTGGCTTTCGTTCTGTCGCCACTCGATGAGGATGGCCAGGACGCGGGGGATGCTCAGCTCTGGCCAAGCCTTCTTCACAAACACAATCGACGTGTCCTGGTGGCACTGCCACAGCAAGAAGTCGCTGAGCCGATGCGTGCTGCCGGTGCGGACGAGCAAGTCCAGCGGCGGGCTGTCCGCCGTGTACATGTTCCGATCCAACGCGGCAACTGTGTCAAAGGCCGTCTCGGCCATGCCATCCGTAGCTTGCTGTGCGAGGCGCTCTCGCACGCTGCATTGCATCGCCGTCTGCATCTCCGCCGTCGAGGCATATGCGAAGCAGATATTCACAAGGGCGCTTGACGAGTCAGTTAGCCCCAACAATTTCAATGAAGAAGAAGAAGAAGAAGAAGAAGAAGAAGAAGAAGAGGCACACGGGCAAATGCCCAAAAAAACCGCACCTCTTGTTCTGCTTTGTGCTCTCAACCGCCTCCTACAGCCTGTCCAGCACGCTGGGACGAATGAGCTCCCGCTGCCCACAGAGCCGGATCGAGGTGTCGAGGTCCTGCGCAAGCTGCACCAGCTCGCCCAAGCCCTCGACGACCATGTCCAGAATGGTGCCGACCTCTTCATCCGATCGCTTAAAGTAAGACGTAAAGGGATATCGCCCCGACGCCGCACCGGTTGCAAAACTCGACGTACTGGTGACTTGTGATTAAATTGGAAGCAGACTTATTTTTTTTTCTTTTTAAAAAAAAGGAAAATTACATCGCACCTTTTTGAGCTGCCTCCATCCAGACAGATACGTATTGCGAAGCGAAAGACGTCGCCGTCGTCCCCAGCGTCGGTTCCCGTCGAGGATAAAGGCAATGTGCGCGGGGACTCGACCGCGTCTCGCAGTCGCGACGGCAAGGCTGAAAAGCCACTCGTCGAAGCGGCTCCTCTCCTGCGATAACGGCTTATTCTTCGGAGATGGTGAGCGCAGAAATTCCATATTTTGCATTTCGTTCTCTTGAAAGTATCTGCATGTGCGCGATCATGTCAACGCGGGAAAGTCGTCGACAGGTATCGACGGCCCCTGATGGTAACTATGGTGGCCTCCCCCGTCCGTGTTCCCCAGGCACAGCCATCAGCTGGAGCAGTCTGCGTCAGTCTCGGATACCCGTTGCTACAGGTGAGGCTGACCACCTGTGTTTAATTGCAATGCCGTGTCTCAGCGCCTTGTCAAGCAGCCTAGTCAGTGGCATCATTATTCCACTGACTCTTGCATCATATTCATCATTGGACGACAGAGCATCCTTGTCTGACAACTTGGTACAATAGGAAAGTACTGTATGCATTTTCTAGCTATAGATTGTGTTTGTGTTGGGTGTAACAAAGATCGGCACCAGGTCTTTCGCTGCTAAATAGCATTGCTTAGAACTTGAATCCTCCCAAGCTGATCAGTGATAGGTGAGTTGGGCTCTGCCAGCTCTAGATCAGCCTGCTGTAACCCATTACCCATATTATTCCAAATCGCGCAAGTACGCCATACGAAGTCTGGGTACGTTCTGCCATGACATCAACACGCACTCATTCATGATTTGCCCACCCTGGTCCGCATGATAATATCGTGCCCGGCTTCAGCTCCCAGCCTACTCTATTACATCTTCAACCTTTGTTGCACAAGCATCAGGGAAGCGTCCCGAGGTGCTTTCCAGGTATATCGCGTGCGTTGTGTAGAGTAAGGATGACGTGAGTGTCGACTTGATGAAGCGAACAAATCGGCAGAGGCATTGTGAACGACGGCCGCGTGATGACAGGTGTGGATGATGGCCTTTGCGAATATTATCGGCGGACTTGTAGGAGACGTAATGGACTTGCCCATGATGGGTTGATGTTGGGAAAACGGAGCATCCCTTGAATGACGAGCTGCTTACCCGTGTTTTTGCTGGCGACGAATGTAACATTGTTGCTCGCATTCTTCTTGGGACGCCATGAGTGACAGACGCGACCAGCAGTTGGCTGCAAGGCAGACCAAGTGCCCAATGTACACGGCGACGTCGATTTGATGTGCCTTCACAATGTCGATGCACTGTGGTACGTGCCTTTGCGTTTGCCCATCGGGTCTTGCCAGCTGGCAGCCAAGACTTCTGGTAGCGAGCACTGCTCGTCTCGGAAAGGAGGGAGCAGCGTTGACGAGTGGCATAAAACTCGCGTTCCGCCTCCATTTCAATATTTTCTTTTCCTCTTCCTCCTCAGAAACGATTTCACCGGTCATCTTCACCCAACCGTCTTGTAAAGTATCGACGCTCAAGAGGTCGACATGGGGATGCCAAGCGTCAACGAGCTCGACTTGGATGGGCCGGCTGCGAGGAAGCCGACCCACGACGAACAAGGCGAGACGATGGCATTGGGAGGTGGGAATGGGCCTTTTTATACTTGTACGAGAGAAGCAGAGTTTGTGCAAATTTTTTTCGTGGCGGCATGGCGGCAATGCTAGGGTATAGCGTGGCAGAATGGTGGCGCACGTGTGGCAAGATTGAAGTTGGTCCATCACAAGTAGAAACATTGAATTCGATTCCCTGGGCCTCTTTCTTCATAAGCATCATCTCTTCCATCTGCTTCTCCCCAGGACTCCTGTCGAGTTTTTTAATTTCCTGCGCATCGGCGCTGCCACCAAAGTGACTGTATATTCTCCCGCTGTTGTCTTGGCAGCATGCCATTCCCAGGCTGCATCACCAACGGATCGATGCCAACTTTGATTGAATCCATTCAGGCCGCCATCACATCATCTTCGCCCCTCGGTTGCTCACAAAACTACTCTGTAAAGCCTGCTGTTTGAGTGCCACCGACTCTTTATAACCTTTTCCCCTCCAACTTAGCTCGCGCGCCACCCACCGCCCGGCCTGGGCGACAAGGGCGAACAAGCACCAACACTTGGCTCCCATGGCCGATGTATTTGGCGCCTATTACGGTAAAAGTTTTGTCCAACACGCCCAGTCCGGTAGTAGCAGCTGCCAAGCTGCGGCATCAGCAACAAGATGATTGTGTAGTTGTGTACGCAGACAAGGGCTGGATCTGTTGCCCCCCGAACTTGCCACGGCCGGCGTCTGACCCGGAAGTCGAGAGCATGATTGCCCGCCACGTCTCCCTCCCGCTGCTGTCCTGGGAGAAAGCCTGGCTCTGTTTAGTACATTGCTTGTCCAAGCATCATTTGGGGCGCAAAACGTCACTGTCCCGCAACGCAAGTACTTACTTTTAGTCGTTGTGCCCATGACCCTTTTACAGACGGATTCCTTCCCCAGCCCAATTCTTCACGAGTCACGCGCCCCGTCTACTGCAGTCTGACTTTGCGCTTCTGACTGTGTCTTAGTCGATGCTTCTGGGTGGGAATAAAATTATTGACTCTGAGACTGGCAAAAACCTGGAATGATGCGGCATGATGCTTTAAAAATCCTACAACTATTGTTAGAGTAGTAGATTCGTCGTCGCACTGGTGAGCGACAACTCACCTCGCCCATCGTGGATTGAAATGATGGGAATACCGGCCGCAGCAGACCAAGCGACAAATTCGGCAACCTGTTGAAGCAGCTTGTCTGAAGCAGCCTTTTCTGCACCAGTTTCGACGTCCATGATGGCGCTCAGATGCTTCGGCACCTTGCTGAGCGCCGACACCATTGCGCCGATGCTGGTGGCGGAAGGCGCTCTTCTAGCTTCGTGCCGGTATTTGGCGGAATTCTTCAGTCTGCGAGCGCCAAGGTATGCAGCTGAGCAAGTTTTGAGGACGCCATGGAGGGGTAGTGAGAGAAGTCTGATGCTTCCACCTGCGGGCTCTGATCTCTTGGAGGTCATCATTTGGAACACAATGTCAATAGGTCGGCCTTAAAGATATCAATCTTGTTGTATGATGAATGCCATAGATGCCATGTTAAAAGTTGGCTGCCTGCGAAAATGGGTGATTCTCTGATTGCTGTGCTACCAGCCGTTGAATTGTGAATGGGAGACTTTGCCCGGGCACCGACCACAAGGCCACTTTGATGTCAATGTTATGAGACCCATTACTCACGGTAGAAAAGCGATCTATAATTCGCAGGGACTCTCCATGTTGTGCCTTGAGTCTTCTTGGATCAATGTCCATCTATCGGCATGCTCAGTGTTGAACGCCCACGTCAATGGTGGCGGTCTGGTCACAGCTGAGATGAGTCGTCCTCACATCGCCGTTTTGCAGCATGTCTCGGAAAGCGACCCCTACCTACAGTGTGCGGGGTTACTCTGTGAAATTAAAGTGAAACAAGTCCTAAAGTCATGTTTTCCGCAGGGCATTTGCTTCCGTGGTTGAGGGACGGCCGTGGTTTGGCACCGATATGGTGTCATGCCTCTGGGACTACTTCCAAAGGGCAACTGTCGTCGCACTTGGTCGCCGGTGCGACTTTGTTCTATCTGTCTGTAACCTGTCCATTTTCACCAAGCACAATATCTGGCGTCATGGCGTTTAGCAGGAACAACGCACAGGTTGGCCTGCAGCCGCCATGTCGCGGTGCCGCTGAACCCGACCGAAAGCGCATGAGCGGCTGGCGACTTGCGATCATCCTCGGCTGGTCGGTCTTTTTCCTCACCCATGCCCCATTTAGATGCTGACCGTTCGTCGTGTATTCCTCCGTGTTGGAATGGGACTTTTCCTGTCCTTGATGGATGCTACCGTGGTGGCGACCATGCTGCTGGACATCACCAATGACCTCGACGGCTTTCAAACGTCGCAATGGGCCGTGCTGTCGTACACACTGCTTGATGGCGGTCAGTAGATCCGCAACAACCACAGACGCGTGTGCGGAAACCCAGAGACTGATTGTTGGGATAGGCTTGGCCGTCTTCTTGGCCAGATTGTCCGATGTCGTAGGCCGAAAACTTGTCATCTGCGCGTCCTTGGCTATTTTTCTTGGTGGCTCCATGGCCTGCGGCGCATCGCGAACACTAGATCAGCTCATTGGGTTCCGCGCCTTGCAAGGTGCGGGAGCAGTAGGCCTCTATGCAACCTCGCTGGTTGTCTACTTGGGGATGGCGCCGCCGCGGCACATTATACTCATGTTTGCTGTTGTCGGGGGCATCGTTGCTCTGGCAGGAGTGGCAGAGCCCATCATTGGAGGCCTGATTGCCACCCATGTCAACTGGCGCTTTGCCTTTTGGATAAAGTATGCTCTTGGTGTTCAGGGCCGTGACAACGTACGCTCTACTGATGGCTTTCTAGCGGTCCATGTGCCTTTGTCGCCCTCGTATTGCTAATGCTGCTCTGGCAAGAGGACAAGGTCCACCGGGATGCCACGGCAAAATTGAGCATGTATAATCTGGACGTCATAGGCGCCATTTTGATGTTGGCTGGTGTTACCTTGCCAATTTTCATCACCAGCCAGGCGTCAGTTGGGGTGTACGCATGGTCTAGTCCCACGACCATTTCCATTCTCGTCTTGTCAGTGATGGTTTGGCTTTGCCTCATCGCATGGCAGCGGCACATATCCAAGTCTGCGAGATTCGCCAATATGCTCCCTCAACTCCCTTGGGAGGTTCTCTCCAATAGGATTCTTGTGGCAGCCCTAATGTACGTCCGACGTTTGAGCAATTCTACAACAAGGCTAGAGGCTTACCCCGACAGTGACACCATACTTGCAAGCCATGTTTTATTCGTGGCCATTTTCCATATTCCGATTCGCGCTCAAATAACAGAACTCTATGACGCCGTGCAATCCGGTCTCTTGTTACTACCGTTCCTTGGCAGTAGTGCAGTGGGAGCAGCTGGTGCGGGGATCATCTCTCACAGAAAGAACTTGACGTCTTGGGTGCTGAGTATCTCGAGTATCCTAATGATAGTTGCTTCTGCTCTGCTGTCACAGCTATCAGAGTCCACTTCTTCTCTACCAGCGCAAAGGGGCTATCTCGTCATACTAGGGTTAGGCGCAGGTATGAATATAGCCACAACGACGCTGCTGGCGGCCTTGCACTCGGAGACCAAAAACCACGGTATGCTGGCCCAACACTGACAGTTCCCGTATTACACACTGCTAATAATGTTACAGCGGTAGCTCAGGGAGTCATTGCCCAGATGAGAGTCGTTGAGGGGACTATCGGGGTAGCCATTAGCTTCATCGTGCTGTGTGTTCGAGTGAGGGACGAATTGCAGGGCGATTTCACTCCCGCACAGCTGCGTGATTTTTACCAGTCGCCGCTCTCGCCCAGCTCATTTACCATCTCACAGTTACTGCTTGCACGGCGTGCGTACGTCGCTGCTTTCACCGACATTATGCGGGTGTCAATCGGTGTATCCGGAGCCTGCTTTCTAGTGTCGCTTCTTGTGTGGCAGAAACGACCAGCTAGTATACAGGAAAAACTGCAAGATATGGAGGCATACTTTGGCGCTAGATGATTTGAAAGTTCCCGGTTCTTGGCTGAGAAGTGTCGGAGTAGCCATTCAAGTCATATGCAGCAGTGTGCACAGATCGATATCGAGGATAATTGAGCCTCTAGCTCATGAAGCGTCTCAAAGGATGGCGGTCGCGGCTACATTGCGTGTTCCCAGCTCATGCTATTTTATTTGAAATATTTCCGATAGATGGAAAGATATCGCTGCACAATATTTTCGCACTCCTGCTCAAAAGCGTCGTCGAGAGCTACAAGCGGCAAGGTGTCTTCCAGCACCTCCCTGACAAGATCCGCCACGGGCCCCTTGCTACTAAATCTCCCACACATGCATTGCCAAGTCGCAAATCCAGGAATAAGTAACAGATAGCTTTGCGCCATTGCTTTTACAGTCTGCGACATGCAAGAGCTAGCGAGGAGATCATCCGCCAGAAGCGCCGCCTTGGTCTCAAACTGGATGAGCTTGCGGCGACACCGCAACAGCGCCTCTCTCTCATCACAGCCACGCTGCCGGAGAAAGATTGTCATGCTAGAGCACGGCTCCGAGTTGCTCAGCCTGCGCTCAACTGTCTCTTTGGGCCAGCTCAACAGGTCATTGCTCAACGCCATGGCGGCCGTGGCCATGACATTTAGGCGTTGGAGGGAAGCAGCATCGGCAGCCGACAACTTGAGCCCCAGAACAAAAGCCAAGCCAGGCATTATCACACTGCGATATAATCGTGAGCTGATTTTGTATTGCCAACATGCCCATTCAAGCCATCTTACGAGCAGGGAAAGTCATATAGTCGGATGGGGAATAGCTCCGCAAATATATGTTGCGTAGCGGGTAAGACGGACGAGAATGACTTTAAACTCCGGGCGTAGAGGAAAGCAGTCTTTGCAATGTCTGCTGATGATGATGATGCATTTTGTAGGAGAGCAGAACTTGCAATTTTGATCATCGCCCTCTTTGCCCGCCAAGAGAGATGTCCATTTTGACTGTCTTGTACGTCTTGGTTGGCTATGCACATTTAGTGTTTGTTCCTGGCAGGGAACTGCTATTGGCACCTACTATCCAAGACACAAATCAGGTCTAGCAGCTTGACGGCACTTGGGATGCGCTCTGGAAGCGCCTCGGGGATAGCGAGGGAAATGCCATGACTCAACGAGGCGTTACCCAGGTATTCTTTGCCGTCGACGGACTGGGTCGGCAGGCCGGCTGACTTCCATGTATTGATTAGCTTCTGTGAGACGTGAGTTGCAATGTTGTTGTAGTTGCTGATGCGAATGGGGAGCGAGGTAGTGTTGGCTGCCCAGCGCGGCAGGTCCTGGTCGTACGGCTGTGAGTACACAAAGTTCGACATGGCGGAGAAGGATGAACGCAAGCAACGATGCACAGTGATGAGATTTTGGGGTATGTTGCTTCGGATACGAAAGTAAAGGTTGTTCATATGGCAAGGGTACGGTTTTGAGACCCGGCAACGATTAGTCACTTTTTCGTGACAAGTGTCTCAAAAAAGTCAAATCCGTGTCCGTTGTCCCTGAGTATTTAGCTGCAGTTTCGGAAAATGAGATTGGCGTCACGCATCGCTGCAACGCATGTCTTATACGACGCGGCCAGTAGCCCCTTTCCCTTTCCTTGCCGCAACGTTGGCCCTTGGCTAGATTTTGCAATCCTTGAGATAGATGCCATACCTCGGTGGATCTAGCCGAGGATTTTTTTTAAATGAAAAAAAAAACAGTGTATCCTGCTCGCAATTTGTCTCTGATGCATGTCAGCTGGTCACTTTCACTAAACATTGAATGAGTGTCGTGTTACCCTACAGTGTGATGTGAGAACGGTAGTGGTGCATCTTAATGAACAATCTCTTTTAAAAGTCAAAAAGTAGTGGCTCACGAAAAAAACTTTCAAAAAAGCTATTTGCAAGAAATCAGGCGTGGTCTTCAAACAGTGCTTTCGATCTATGGATCTGTGTTGGCTAGGCTTGAGCTCGACAGCCCTCACGCAAGAGATGCCAGCCCGTCTTTTTAGCCCAACTTCACTTTGGATGTTGGTAGATGAATGCTACCTTCTCTAATGCCAGGGCCCGTTCCATTCAGAAATTGAGTAGAATAAAAGTGCGATTTATGAATCTCCGCCTGTTCAGATTCAACGAGCCCGAGCTCGCCACGCACTAAATTCGGAGCGAGGCCGTCGATGGTGTCCAGAGTAAAACTGTCCATTTCAAATGGGTCTTCACGAATCATCCGCCTGCTTCGAAGAATTTCCAGGATCTGCATCTCATCAGCAGTGAGGTGGTCTTGGATGGACTCGAAAACATCCCCATCGAGTTTGGAGCCTCCGTTGGAATCTGCACCGAGGCTCTTCAATTTGTCGAACAACGCGTCCTTCTTCTCGGGGGGGACGTATGTGAATGCCTGAAAGCAAAAGTCCAGAATCTTGGAGATTTCGTCTTTTGAAAGCTTACCGGCACCATGGACGTCGTCTGCTGTCCCTTGAATGACTTGTATTCCGTTAGCCATCATCAGACACTCGATGGGGATGGGTACTTGCTTGGTCTGAAGAGATCAAATGCTCGCTGAAAGCCCACCTCGTCCATATCCTGGATGATGGGTTCGTGCTGCGTTCGAATCTGCTTCGTGGCGCTACTGACAGCCAGAAAGAAGCGCGTGTAGCTTTCAACAGTCTTCTTGGAATGCCAGGATCCTGCCGTCTGCTCGTCACAATTGCCCTTTATGGACGCAGCAATCGTTACTGCTGCAGACAAGCCTCCCGTTATGGCAAGATGGACACCGGAGGAGAAGAGCGGATCAATAAAGCTGCCAGCGTCTCCGCAAATCCGAGCGTTGGCCAGATGATAGCTCGACGCCGTGTAAGACCAGTCAGAGGCTGACCGCAGATCTGTGGCGAGCTCAGCGCCGGCCAGCAGATCTTTTATCCCGGGGGCCATCTCGAGGCACTTTGTATAAAAGTCCAGCGCCGAGGGATGACCGAGCTTTCGCTTCTTGTCTGCTGCCATTTTTTGGTGCTGAACGATGCCGACAGATCGTGTTCCATCGTGAAGCGGCATGAACCAAGCCCAGCCGCTGGCGTCTTGCGATTCAATCAGTCAGCTAGTCGTAGGTCTGTGTCGGAGATGAGTTTGGCTCACCATCAAGAGCTTCAAAATAGGGTGCACCATGCATGTGTGTCCCTTTGCCATAGATATTTTCGCTCTTCCAATACGCCCAGCTGGCAATATTCTTGAAATTGTCGTTGAACTTCCTGTTCTTGAGGTATTTGGTACTCAGGATGCCCCGTCTACCACTCGCATCGACTAGATAATCGAATTCAATAGATCCCGAGGTACCATCGTTGCGAGTCCATGTCGCTGATACCGGTTGACGGGGTCCGATCCCGTTGCTAGCATTGCTGCTCGTTTCTTCAACTGCTTCGATACTACCGCCAACGAATTGGATGGTGTCGACCTTGGTTTCATCAAACATATGGGCGCCACATGCGCCAGCATGCCTGAACAGCAAGTCATCGGACTCGGAACGAATCAGATTCCAGGCATAACCTTCTGGTCCGCCGGCCTCCAGAAAATCAGTGTCTATTCTGGTGAGTCAGTAAAGATGCGGGCAATTTAGTACACAACTCGCGCATGCATCAGACTCACAGGCATCTGGCTGCCCTTGGGCCAGCCGAAAAACAGCACCATTCTGACAGCAAATGTCAACAAGACGTCGCAAGAACTTTCATTGAGCAGCAGACCTTGAGGTAAAACCCGTGCTTATTAAAGGTGTCGTAGAAATCGATGAGTTTGAAAAAGTGTCGCAAAGATGGAAGCGTACTTTCGCCGATGTGATATCTGCAACACCAAAAACAAGCTGTCAAGAAGTGACGAGCGTACGGCAAGTACAGTGTAACATACCTCGGGAATTTATCTGCCTCGAGCACCACGGTGTCGATCCCTTCTCTGGACAAGACAGAGGCTGCATATGATCCCGCTGGACCACCGCCAACAACGAGAACTGTACAGGTTTTGGGAACAGACATTGGCATGGAAATAGTGCTGTTGTGTAATGGGATTGGATATAGCGTTGTTTAATCTCGCGGATGAAAAGGCGTTTATATATATATACATACATTTCGATTAAGTACCGACGAATCTGGTCGGTGCAGGATCCGGCGCGATGCGCATTCCGCGCGTCACCACGAGGGGCGATCCACGTCCCGGCTGGTCACCACCGCCGGCTTGCATGTACGCACGTCATCTGCAGTTGTCCCATCATGCAGAATTACGATTTTATTGATCTGGTGACATGGCACACGCTCCACAGTATTTTGGCTCTTTTCATCTATTTTTTTTGGGGCGTCCTGCGGCCAAGCTAGTAGTTCAGGACAGATACGCAGCCCTGCCCCGTCAATCTGGACAGGAGATTGCTCGCATCGATCAACAGGTTCAAAGACGCCAGTTTACGTTGAATTGCAGCTCTTGATATACTCTACCCTAAACTGAATTCTACTAAAGCCGCAAGTGCTGCATAGTTGGGATCTACGGCTGTATCGACCCTTTTGCCCCTTTTAAATAGCATCGGCATGGGCATAGCCTGAACATCTGGCTCGTCGCATAACGCGGAAACCGTGTCCACGTCAATTTTGGCAAAGTAGTAGACTTTATCAGACTTTTCGTCGTTTAAGTACCTTGCCGTACTAAAGTCAGTGGCACTGGCTAGAAAAACAAAAATACAAGTCGGTGGCTAGCACTCACCGTTCCACCACAGGGGCAAGAACTTTGCAAGGTAACAGCACCAAGTCGCCATATACTGTGTACTGGTATACTCTGGTGGAACATATATTTGGATCTGCTTCAAAGTATTCGGCATTTGAACAAGGGAAGTGGACCAACGTTGTAAGCCGACTGCAACGGACAGACAAAACGCTGCCACTATTCTGTCACCAACTTAAGAATCCATGATTTCTTTCCTTCACTACTTTGCCATAGAACTATTAGAATGACTAGCAAGTACGTCAATTTCTTTCGAGACGTAGAAACACAGTGGTAAATTTTAAATAGTTTTTGTCTCTTTGTTTAATTGAGCTTTTCCTGTCGTCTTAGTTATGACTAGAAGCAGTTCGTGCTAGTGTGACCGCTTTTCGGGTCCTGTCTGCGGCCAATTCAGAGGCGCTCTGTGAATTTATTACTGTTTCGCACCTACAGCCGTAGGTAAAGACTTTTGTGATGGATTCTTTGTCACCTATTTGCCGGTTCGTTACTACTGCGCCTTGATCAAAACTGCAACATTACTGCATGACGTACACAGCGCATCCGTAGTCTAGTCCCACGATACTACAACGCTGATGCTAATTGGTACTATTTGAAGTTGCGTGCATTTTCTTGCTGCATTTATACCCCGTACTCCACGAGGTACAATGCTCGACATGTCTGCATGTCATGACGGTGACTGCCAAAACTCACACCAACTCATAGTTCAACCCCCCTCCCGCCCTTTTCTTCCTCGTCTTACCAGCCACAATCCCCTTACCTCTCCAGAGACGGAATTGAATGTGACATCATAATGACTTACATAAGAGTTCGATACATTAGTTATTTTACAATCACCACAGCGCTCAATTTGATGCAAAACGTATCAGGGCGGGTAAAACCTCGGCTCATTGTGCGACAGCTCGAGTTATTAGGTCAGCAATGCTGGAACCGCGCCAGCTGCTCAGGCAGGCTGCCACTCTGACGAAGCTCCACTGGCAAGCTACGCATCATTTCCAGTGCCTGCTCTTGACCTTGCGCAACTTGCACTGCTATCGCCCATCTTCCAATCCGTCGCACGACATCTATTTTCTATTGCGCGCGAACCCTCCCAAGGTGCCAAAACTATTCAGCTACAGACACGATGGCTTCAGGATATGACAGAGCTCTGTCGGGTACGTAATCTCCCATCTCCAAACACCCCTCGCTACCGTACTGTGCTTAAGCTGACTTTCACGATAGTGTTCAGGTAAAGATGGCTGTACCGGAGACTCGTCATATTGCATTGCCTACTAACACGGACTTCAGTCCCGATGGACACGTTTTCCAGGTCGAGTATGCTGGCGAAGCTGTGAAGCGAGGTAGGTGTTGCACTGGCGCGATTCCATATTTGCTTAAAACATTACTAAATACCCGCCTTTGCAGGAACCTGCGCTGTTGGTGTCAAGGGCCAGGATGTCGTCGTACTTGGCTGCGAGAAGCGTTCCGCTATGAAACTCCAAGATACCCGAATTACCCCCTCTAAAATCCAAGTTCTCGACAACCACGTCGCCCTCGCCTTCGCTGGCCTCAACGCCGACGCCCGAATTCTTGTCGACAAGGCACGTCTAGAGGCCCAGTCACACAGGCTTACCGTCGAAGACCCCGCAACTATCGAATATATTACAAAATATGTCGCCGGCGTGCAACAACGGTACACTCAGGCTGGCGGTGTCCGCCCTTTCGGTATCAGCACAATGGTTGTTGGATTCGACAAGAACAGCAAGGTCCCTCGCCTCTATCAGACCGAACCCTCGGGCATCTACTCTGCGTGGAAGGCCAACGCCATCGGCCGCTCCAGCAAGACCGTCCGCGAGTTCCTGGAGCGCAACTACAAGGAGGAGATGGACCGGGAGGCTACTATCCGCCTGGCCATTAAATCGCTATTGGAAGTTGTGCAAACGGGAGCCAAGAACATTGAGATTGCTCTGATGGCACCTGGTTCTACAATCGAAATGCTCCCTACGGAAGAGATTGAGCGCTATGTCAAGGAGATTGAGCAGGAGAAGCAGGAGGAGGCTGCCAAGAAGAAGACAGGTCGCGCTCCCGCCATCAGTGGCACGGCAATTCCCACTAGAGGCCAGGATGACTCTGCCGCCGAGTAATTTCGAGAAATAAATGAAAGCCGTGGTTAGGCAGGGTATCGGGCAGCTATTTACTGCTGTTGATAGAATAAAGCCATTGTATGAACACTTGATTTTATGTACTCTCGAGAACCAAATTGTAAACAATACTGCAATAGACGCCACGTTAAAACATTATACACCTCTCCGCAGACCAGGTGTCGATTCCAGAGTCGAAGTGCTAATGCTGCTGAAAAATTTCGAACACAGGATGAATGGAATATGTTGTAGTGGCCTCTAACCCAATCGATCGGCATCGTCGTCCGGGTCGAACATCGATCGTAGAAGGGGTTTCCCTCGCGCTCTGTCGTCCTTCAGGAGCTTGTTGTTCATGCGAGTATCATCACCTTCAATGGTGAGCGCCGGCTTGGCAATCTTGGCTTCAATGACAAAGTGGTTGTCGCAGTGCGGGCAGTATTCGTCGCTGTCTTCGAACTCCTGTGTATCTTTGCGAAAGCACTTTTTGCACTTTTTGCAGGCAAAAGTCATGTCGTGAGACTGAAGAAGAGGGTGCTGCTCTTGTTCGGCATGGCATTCGGCACAGTCAAACCACTTGCGGCCTATATGAGACGGGGTAAACAGTCAGTCTTGGGGAACAGCGGCGGACGACTCGTGACCGTTGGGCAGAGGCTGAGTGGCGGTCATACAGCAAGGTGATCGGATCGCGACCTGCGCATTCAGGATATGCTTACTAAGCGCTGGTCAGAGCTGTAGTTACTCACGCATTCGTGGCTGTTTCGCTTACCACATGACTGCTGAAAGTTTAGCCTTGTGAATAAGCTTTGCTATGTAGAAAATCAGAGGGTTGTCAAAATAATGATGCGGCTTTGGAGGGGCGGCCATTGGTACCCCCGCTTATGCGTAGGCGCCTTTTAGTCAGCGATCTTAGTGGTGTGTGCTACATCCTCGCGCAGTGCCGCTCGCCACTCTGCAGCCACTTCTTCCTTTCCACCACCCACGCTCGCCATCACTCCCAGCAACGCGCATCGCACCGACACTCGTCTCCTCGCTAGGTGCGGCTCCGTATAAAGGGTATTTTCTCCGCGACTATGCCTCCCAAGCGGAAGGCTAGCAGCATTGTTCAAGGGGGGGCCAAGACTGGGCGGGCTTCGCGCATGAGCACGCCAAGTGCAGCGACTCCTCGAAGCATCGGTAGTAACGATGACGCCGAAGAAGACGACGCACCGATCGATGAGGTTCTCGAGGCCGATATCGACAAGAATATAGATCGTTTCTCTCTTAGCCGATATCAGAAGCGGCATAACGTCAAAGACCCGCTCACGCACATCTTTGGCGACAATGACTATTCATATCTTGTCCTTAAAAAAGACCACCGGAACAGGCCGCTGTGGATCGATCCTCAAAAGGGACGTATCATCCTTGAAAGCTTTAATCCGCTGGCTGAGCAAGCCCAAGACTTCCTCATTACAATTTCTGAGCCGCTGTCGCGACCGACCTTCATGCACGAATACGCCCTCACCATGCACAGCCTGTACGCCGCCGTATCTGTAGGCCTGTCCCCAAAGGATATTATCAATACTCTCGAAAGATTTCTCAAGACACCACTGCCTGACGAAATCCGAGCGTTCATCACCAGCTGCACACAGACATACGGCAAAGTCAAGCTTGTGTTGAAAAATACCAAGTACTATGTCGAAAGTCCCGACCCCGAGATGCTGCAAATGCTGCTGAAGAACCCCAAGATCGGCCCGCTCCGTGTGCAAGGAACGGAAGAGATCACAACCACGGCAGCGCCCAAGATTGGCGGCCTGGTCATTCCTGGCACCAAGAATGCGGCTGGCGTAAAACAGGCGAATGGGCTTCAGACAGGCGAAACCGAACAAGGACCGGTTCCGCAAGGACAAGCCCAGGCGACGCTGGATGATGACGATGACGATGATCAGGAAGTCACGCACGCCTTCGAAATCGCGGACAAGGACGTGGAAACGGTGCAAAAGGAGTGCCTCAACCTCGGCTATCCGGTTCTAGAAGAATACGATTTCCGACGCGACGAAGCAAACCCCAATCTCGACATCGATCTTCGGCCTGGCACGCAAATTCGACCATACCAGGAAAAGAGTCTGAGCAAGATGTTCGGCAACGGCAGAGCCAAGAGCGGTCTCATC
Source organism: Akanthomyces dipterigenus (assembly GCA_030783385.1). Taxonomy (NCBI): domain Eukaryota; kingdom Fungi; phylum Ascomycota; class Sordariomycetes; order Hypocreales; family Cordycipitaceae; genus Akanthomyces; species Akanthomyces dipterigenus. The sequence continues at coordinate 104,626 of JARJRE010000115.1, read as the reverse complement.
GTTTTGCCGTGTGGCGCCGGCAAGACCTTGGTGGGCATTACAGCTGCATGCACTATAAAAAAGGGCATCATTGTGCTTTGCACAAGCTCCATGTCAGTCGTACAGTGGCGAAACGAATTCTTGAAGTGGTCGAATATCAATCCTGATGATATCGTGGCCTTTACATCGGACTCAAAAGGCTCGGTCTTTACAGGCAGCACTGGTATCATCGTCACTACATACTCGATGGTCACACAATCGCGAGCGCGATCATACGATGCAGAAAAGATGATGAAGTTTCTCACTGGAAGAGAATGGGGCCTCATGTTGCTTGACGAAGTGCACGTCGTGCCAGCGAACATTTTCCGAAAAGTCACTTCCTCCATCAAGACACACTCCAAGCTGGGGCTGACGGCTACATTGCTGCGAGAAGACGACAAGATTTCCGATCTCAACTTCCTCATTGGCCCCAAGCTGTTCGAAGCAAACTGGATGGAGCTCTCCAAGCAAGGTCATATTGCTCGCGTGCAGTGTGCAGAGGTCTGGTGCGCCATGCCAACCGAGTTCTATGACGAATATCTTCGTGCGCCGTCTCGGAAGAAGAACTTGCTCTACATTATGAACCCTCGCAAATTCCAGGCCTGTCAATATCTCATCAACTATCACGAAGCCCGCGGAGATAAGATTATTGTCTTTTCTGACAATGTCTATGCTCTCAAGGCTTACGCATTGAAACTCGGCAAAGCCTTTATTTACGGCGGCACAGGCCAGGCAGAGCGACTGAAGGTACTGGAAAATTTCCAGCACAATCCCCTTGTCAACACACTGTTTTTGTCGAAGATTGGTGATACATCTCTTGATCTGCCCGAAGCTACTTGCCTCATCCAGATATCGTCACACTATGGGTCCCGACGCCAAGAGGCACAACGCCTGGGACGAATCCTGCGAGCCAAGCGACGTAACGATGAAGGTTTCAACGCGTTTTTTTATTCTCTGGTGTCAAAAGACACGCAGGAAATGTACTTTTCGTCAAAGAGACAGGCTTTCTTAGTCGACCAAGGCTATGCATTCAAGGTCATTACGCAACTGGCCAACATTGAGCAGACGCCTGGGCTGGCGTTTGCGACTGCAGCAGAACGTCGCGAGCTGTTGCAAAAGGTGTTGGTAGAAAACGAGGGCATGGAGGATGAGGATATTACGGATGATTTGTTCCACAGTGGCAGCATGGGCCGCGCCAAGAAGAGAGTGCGGCGAACGGCGGGCACGCTGGGCGAGCTTAGCGGTGGACAGGACATGGCATACATTGAACAGAACAAGAAGTTCAACGGCGGTCTTAAAAAGAAGGGTAAGAAGGAAAGCAATGCCTTTTTCAAGAAGATTGGCAGAGAGAACGCTCGCCGAGCGGCGGGAGAGTGAGGCAGGCGTCGCTACAATGAGGGATGGAAAATCGTACTGCTTGGGGGATTGTTTAATTTGCACCTGGCGTTCTTTCTGGGGTTTACTTTCTCTATTTTGGGCTTGCCGTCGAGCAAGAAGTAGCACACAATATACCCTATTAGCGATTTGAATAATAGAAATGCCAATAAGTTTTCTCAACTGTGTGGCCTAGCTGAGCTGTGATGCTAGAGAGATGGAGCTGAATTTGAGTTGTCACTTGTCATGCAAAATGACGTTACTTTGAGAAGGGGTCGCATGACTGACCTGGCTCGAAGGTGGGTGGGTGGTGTGTGCTGGCTGGCATCTGGATGCGACGTGAAGGAGGCTCTGCGACGGAAAATGGGAAAGCTGGGCTAGCGCGCCTAGGAGTATTACGAAATGCGCGATGATGGTTATTATGGAGGATGGGCGATGAATTGAATTTGCGATTGGCCTCGTGGATCCAGGCCTGGTGCAGATCTACCTCTGTCAGCTGCAGAAGGCGCAGAGAGGCATGCGCGGCTGGTTTAATGTACTGCCGTGCTGGCATGGCATGCCGAGACGCCGGGTCGTGTTATACAGCATGCTTCCATCACGGCACGGATGGTGTGGCATGTAACCAGTATTCCAGGGCGGTGAATGTTGCGTAAGGCGGTCGATGTGCCGTGGTGGCGTGTGTACCATGACCTGGGGGCCCTGGGGCATTTTCTCGGGATTGCCATTTCGCAATTTGAGTGTTCTTGGCCCTTTAAACCTTTACCAGTAAAGGTAGCAGACGGATGTGACCGAGAAGGGAGTGGGAGACCAGGATCGACAAAGCTAATGCGTGGCGGGTGTGTGCCAGAAGTGTGCATCGTTGACTTGGACTCTGTGATGTGCCATTTGATTTGCTTGCCGCTATCATGACAGGGCCAACTACGACGACTTTGACTGAATCCATTGTGCTAACTATTGGGGGCGGATTAGTACGCGGATGCAGGGGCGCGCGCGCCGAAGAGGGGCCCTGTTAATAAAAAAGAAGGTTTGCGCCGCCGTAGGCTTATTAGGTGTTGGAGTTTTTTCCTTAGCACTGCTGCGGCGGATGACCATATTGGTGAGGGATTTAGACTGAGGTTTCTGTAACGAGCTTCCCTTGCTCAAGCAGCGTGATGCGCTGCTCATCATTTTGGGGCCGACGTTGCGGGGGGAGGGTGTCCCAGAAGGGCGCAGAGGAGGACGAGGAATGCGGTGATCTGTTGACAGATTGTGAAAGCGTGCTTGACAATGATGGATGGGCCAAGCTGAAGGAGGCGCTGATGGGCACTGGAGCAGCCACCGCAACGTCACTGGACAGCCCTAGACAATTCCAGCAAGGCCGCTAACGTAACAGTGTGCGCCACGTTTTTTAGCTGCCCGTGGCTGTGGTTTCAGCAGCAGCGCAACAGGCAACTTGAGCCAGGACAGCTTTTGGGTTGGGACAACCCCGCTTGCAGCGCAGCGGCTGGATGTCCGCTGTTCGCCCTCGCCGTACCCGGCGTCTTTCGCTGACACCGGGAGTGTGCCAGCGGATTGAATTTGCAGCGTGCTGGTACAGATGGATGCTGACGCCTGCGCGACCGCGCTACCGCCGCCAGAGCAGACCAGCGCCGCCAGACAAACGAATTTCTGAGGCCCGTTTGCCCACCATTCCCTCGGGCAAACGCTCATCTTCATTTCGCAACAGCAATTCGGCTCCAATTTCGCCCTCGTGCAGGTGGGCACCATACGCTGCTTCGGTAGCTTGGCCGGACCTTACTGACTCTTGTCAACCTCTTCTCCATCCTCACTCTTCTCCTTTCCCTCTTCTCTCCTCGCCCTCCTTTAGCTACCTCGCTAGGTGACATTGCCACCTGCGCGCGCCTGTCGCAGTTCCGACATCCTTCAACCTCTGGGCGTTGCCATTCTTTACATTTGGCCCCGAATCCGGCCATCCCCAATCGTGCCACTCCTTGCGTGTGCGACGCATTATTCGCGACACTCGTCGCAGGGCCTGGACCCTTTTGTGCGTCCGCCGCGCTCCCCCCCGAATCCAGCATTGCAGAAAACACTGCCATCGTACCACCAACCACGGCAGTCCGCTACTCGGCATCCTTGCAGAGACATTCATAGTAGGGCGAGACCAAGCTTATCCGGACTCCCGGTCGACGGCGCATGAATTCTCAGGCACGGCCAGCTTTGTCTCATACCTCTGTTTATTTTTATCCCGTCGTCCTTGCGATTGAGACTGCTGTCTAGAACCGCCGCGCCTCGATTCACCGACGCCCAACGTCACCTGCCGAACCTCACTGGCGCTCCCTAGAACCAGCCCGCGCCCAGACATTGAAAGTGCGACACAGCCAGAAATCGTCAAAGGAAGCAACCGGTTCTGCACTGCCCGGCTCGCCTTCTAATTCGACAGCTTCATTCCCTTCGCCCTCTGCGCAATCAACGACAACCCTGGAACGAGACTTCTCCACCTGCAAGCATCCCTACCAGATATTCAGACTTCTCCTTTTCTCGCCTCACCTAGGACTCGACCTCGAATACCAGCCTGATTTTTGTGTCGACATCCTGGCCGAGACCTGCAGCGGCCTAACTCTGTGTCACCACCTTTCGGGAAACGTGCCGGCCCTGCAGCCCTTCTACTTGACAACTGATCCTTGCTTAGCCCTGTGCAGGGTTTTTGCAAAAGTGGCCGCACCAACTATCTCGACGCCCTAGACAACGAAGACGCGACCTCTTTGGCATCAACACAGCCGCTTCGACAGACCCGTTGAATTGACTCCGCCTTGGAAGCTTGCCGTTGCGCCTCTTCGCCGTTCACATCTCTAAATCGATATATCAGCTCTGGTCACTCGTCTTATTCCCGACAGATATCGTACTCTGAGACAGCCAAGCCCGCCAGCATCACTTTCAAAGACGGGACAACGCCACGCCATTGACTCAACTTCCTATCTTAAACGCTATCTCCACCATGATTTTTGCCCTTGGCCGTATTCTCTTGTCTCTTGACTGGACTTTGGCTTAACCCCTTGCCGATTTCCACAAACATTCTTTTGAGCCACCCGACTTGCTCAAAATCCGGCCAACGCTACTTTCTTGGCTATCAGTTCTCTTGCTCACCTCTTCCATACCAGATACTCAGCTACAGTATCAATCGCCACTATGCTTGACAATCTTCGCAGCAATGTCTGGGCACAGCTCAAGGCTATCAAGCCTGCGTTTGTGTCCAAGAACCCTCACTTCAACTTCATCACAGCACACTACTTCTGGATCATTGGCGCTACAATAGTTGGCTCCATAGCCATTTACGCGGGTGGCACAGGCCATCTAGCGTATATCGACGCTCTGCTTTTCGCAAGCGGTGCAAACACACAAGCCGGCTTGAATCCTGTTGACGTAAACCTTCTCACCACCTTTCAACAAGTCGTCATCTACGTCCTTGTCATGATGTCCAATCCAATTACGCTTCATGGCTCTGTCGTTTTTCTCCGCATCTACTGGTTTGAGAAGCGCTTTCAAGGATGGGTACGTGAGGTCCGCAGCCGTCGTCCCAACTTGACCAAGTCGAAATCCCAAGCTGTCAATGAGGTACACAGAGCTGAGGAGGGTGTCAATGGCCGCAACATCACAGTTGTTCCCGCCAACGGCAAGGCACAGCGAATCACCAATGATGGTATTCTTCTTGATAACAGCAACACTGCACCTCCCGACTTGCCCCGTCGCGGTAACGAGGACAGTGACACAACCACGACCGCGACGGACACCCCATCCACAGCCACGCCCGGCCACTCCCAGCATACCCAAGATAGTGACGATGGGTTGCCGTCAACTCACGGCACTACCACGCCTGTTGCTGAGCAGCATGCTCGCAAGGACAGCGGAGGAGAGCACGCCCATGGTCCCACGGCCATTACTTTTGCCAACACTGTCAAGAGAAGTGACGGACTAGAAGAAGACGCCGCCGAATTTGCTGAGAGACGCCCAAATGCACAGCACATTGCTATCCTCGAACGCCAGCGTAACGAGGATAACAATGATGTTCTTCGCATTCCCGGTCCCCGTGATATTGAGCGAGGGCAGGTTCCCACCCGCTTAGATGAGTTTGAACGTGACGAGGCTCTGGGCCCTCAAGCATCCCGCATAACTAGCAATCCCGACCCCAAACCGCCCCGTGCACACGACGCGCCGTACCAAGGTCTTCGCGGACGCCAGCCGACCATCACCATTGCGGAGCCAGATCGCAAGCATAGAGAGATTGCGGACGACGCCAAGGCCTTGACAGGTACTCTTGACGTCTTTCGTTTAAGAAAGCCGCGTCTTTTCAACAGAAGCGGGCAAAGCACAAATCACGAAGATGGCGAAGACCAGCCTCCTAGGCCCACACGCACATGGACACTAGAACGAATCCGATCTGCCCTGCATCGCGATTCTGGCAGCGCCGAAGACATGCCTTATCTTAGCTACACTCCAACCATGGCCAGAAATTCAAACTTTGTTGGACTCACGCTTGAGCAGCGCGAAGAGCTTGGCGGTATCGAATATCGCTCCCTGCGAACTCTTGCTTTTGTTCTGCTCGGGTTCTTTTGGGGGTTCCAACTGTTTGGCCTGGTCACGCTACTTCCCTTTATTCTGCACAACAATTACTATGGCAACATTGTCGAGTCCAACGGCATCTCCAGAACGTGGTGGGGCTTCTTTACGGCCAATGTCAGCTTTATGGATGTCGGCTTTACTCTGACTGCCGATAGCATGATCTCATTTGTCAAATCCGAGTATGCTTTGATGATTATGTGTTTTCTCATCATTCTGGGCAACACTGGCTTTCCCGTCATGCTCCGCTTCATCATTTGGGTGCTGACCAAGATTGTCCCCAGACGCTCTGGACTTTGGGAGGAGCTCAAATTCCTTCTCGACCATCCCCGTCGGTGCTTCACGCTTCTCTTCCCGTCTGGGCCAAACTGGTGGCTATTTTGGATCCTCATTTCCCTCAATGCAATTGATTTGCTTTTCTTTCTTGTCTTGGATTTGGGCAAGGAGCCCATCAGCCAGCTTCCTCTACACAACAGAGTGGTGGTCGGACTATTCCAGGCCGCCTCTACGAGAACTGCAGGCTTCTCGGCTGTCAGCTTGGGTGATCTTCATCCAGCCATGCCTGTCATGTACATGATCATGATGTACATCTCCGTCTTTCCTATTGCTATCTCCATTCGACGGACCAACGTGTACGAAGAACGGTCTCTGGGCGTATACGATCACCACGAAGGCGCTGAGGAGGAAGCCTCCGCGCTATCGTATGTCGGGACCCATTTGCGCCGACAGCTTTCTTTCGATTTGTGGTTTGTTTTCCTCGGCTTCTTTATCCTCTGCATCTCGGAGGGCTCGAAGATTCAAGCCAAGCGCTTCGACTTGTTTGCGGTTTTGTTCGAAGTCGTCAGTGCTTACGGCACTGTTGGGCTGAGTATGGGCGCCGTAGGCGTCAACGCCTCGCTGTGCAGTCAATTTTCCGTCGTTGGCAAGCTTGTGATTGCTGCTCTGCAGATCCGCGGTCGCCACCGTGGTCTGCCGTATGGCCTAGATAAGGCTGTGCTTCTCCCTAGCGAGGCTCGCTTTAAGAAAGAAGCTGAGGAATCGGAAGCAGTCTTGGCCCGTATGAGCACGGTACCGACAGCAATGTCGAGTGGGATTCAGAGGCTACCAAGCGTTGCGCGCGGACGCACCATGAGCAGAGGAAAAGATTCAAACATTATTGCAAAGTTTTTGCATCCCGGCCCCGTGGCCCAGCGTGACGCAGGGCTTGCGCGACAGCGAAGTCGATCCAACGAGTCTCGCGCGCTGACTCTGGAGCGCAATCGTACCTACACTGAGCCTCATACCGAGGTGGACTCTCAGCTGGAGCAACTGCCCAGTGGCAACTCCTCGAAGCACATGCACCCGGTGCGTTCTGAGACCGCGCCGGCAAATCATCCTACTCCTTGGAGGCCATAGCGACCTTTTTCCTTTTCATTCGTCACCCATCCATTCCCACTTTAGACTTGACTTTTTACTTTTACATGTTTCTCTTGCGAAGTATATGTACGTATATGGCACTGGCGCTCTCTACAGGATTGTCTTGGCGGAGTTGGTTATAGACGGAACCTAGCGGTGTTTGTTTGCTTTGTCTGATTTCTTTGTATCGTAAATCAGTAGCGCTTTTGACTTGGAATGGGCTTATCAGAGAGAGTATCTTTCTTCATTATAACTTGTAAATACCAAAACAGATGTGGCATCATATACGTTATTATTGATTCGTTTATATTAAAACGCGGAAATCAAGAGCAGCTCTAGTGATTTACATGTACAACACTATTTATCCTCAAAAGCATCTAGATTCTTCAACGCGCCGGCCAGTCGTCGATAGTCGCGCAGCAGCTCGAGCACCTCGCCCAGGCGCAGCTCGCCCGGCGTGCTAATCTCCATGAAGCGCTTATTGGGCGGCGCAATCTTGGGTTTCGGCGGCAGCGCGGCTGCCAAGTCGGGGAATGCCTGTGAATGTTTCTATGTTAGTCATTTACATGTTCATGCTACGACCCGTACATGGAGCATGACGTTGGTGTGTCCTCGGTGCTACTTACAGCGCTCAAGTCACCGCCGTCCTCGGGGCCACCGCCCTCCTTGTTGAGCGTCGTGGTGGGCAGCGGCTGTGCTGCTGCTGCTGCTGGCGGCGGCGTCGCTGTCGCCGCCGAGCGACCAAAGCCGCGGAAGCCCATGCTCGGTAGGCGCGCCATGGGGTTAAAGGTGCTGCCGAGGTTGCGCACCTGGTCCAGCATGGCGGCGCCTTGCTGCTGCGCGGCGCCAGCGACGGTCGTGGGCGGTGCCGGCGTGCCAGGACCCTCCAACACTTTTTTCAGAGAGCTGGCGCTGCGCCGGCTGCGCGTGCTGTCGGCGCTGGGCTCGCGCCGACCGCCAATGAGCGTTAGGACAGAGTCGCGCGGTGCCGACTTGGGTCGGGTCGTCTCGCCATCCTCGGCCGCGACAGCAGAGTTGGCAATGCTGGCAGTGTCGTCGTCGTCTTCGTCGTCGTCGCCCAGCAGCGGCGGCGTGGTGACGAGCTTGCGGGCGTCGTCGAGAGTACGCGGCACGACAATGGACTCCTTGTTGGACCCGCTCTGCTGGCGCTGCTCGCGGAGCTTTCCGAGGAGGAACGAGTAGCTCTCGCCGAGGCTGTTGGAGATGTTCTTGAGGCCCTGGTCGGCGGTGCTGAAAACGGCGCCGCTGGCGACACCAAACGCCTGGGCGGGTGTGTTGACGAGGTCGCTGAGACGGCGGTTGCGCAGCACCGCGGCGGCCGTTAGCCCCCCGCCGGGCGGCGGTACGCTGAGCTTGGCGGCAGCGGCGTTTTCGTTGCTGGCATCAGTGGTGGATACAGCGGCACCGCGCTGTGTGTAGGCGGGAGGAAACGTTTCCGGTTTGACAGTGGTGGTGGCTTCAGCAGTGGCGGCAGCGGCGACCTTTGGCGGGCCAGAGGGGTGCTCATCATCGCGGAGAGTGGACAGGTCGACCGTCTCGAGGAAGCTGATGGCGGCTTCAAAGTTGGTGAGACAGTATGCGGCCTCGCCGGTAAGCTTGGGCTCCCATCGAAAGTGCTGCATGAAGTGGAGGTCGCTGATGGCGTGCAGGTGTTCGGGCGGGAGCGTGATGAGGGTGTATATTAGCATGGGCATGATCTCATCGGCGGAGGCAGATGGCTGGAAGTGGGAGAGCGTGTCGACGATGCTCTTGTGCACGGCCTTGAGGTGGTTGATTTTCCCCAGGGGGTAATGCGAGTCGCTCATGGCAACAAGTTCTTTTCGCGCTGGCTCCAGAGACTCTCGGATTTCTTCGTCACGAAATCTCGGTTTCCCTCCGTCCTTGTCGTCCTTGTCGTCCTTGTCCTCGTCCTGGCCGAGGTCAATTCCCAGGTCCGTCAGGTCGATATTGACGAGGGCCAGCGCGGCCGTCTTGGACCTGAGCTTGTCATCCTGCGCCTCGTCGTGCGTGCTTCGATGTCGGTATATTCGATCGTAGATGGCCTCGCACAGACGGCGCTCCACTGCCTCTTCGATCAGGCCCTTCTTGGCTTCCAGCGCCTTGCGTGCCTTTTTCCTATCAGCGAGCTCCTCGGTCGTGATCATTTGGTGTTGGACTTCGAGCTTCGGCTTGCTGTCCTTGGACGACTTGAGCGACGCAGTGCGGGAGCGGAAGCGGCTGGCAGCAGATGATATTGACGAGGTTGTGGAGGGGCTCGGAGACGGGCCACGGCGCTGTCTTGTCGCTAGTGCGCTGATGTGTGTTTGTATATGAGACGAGGCGAGCGTATAAAAGTCTTGGAAGAGCTGGGATAGTTTGTCTATGTTTGGCGGCGTCGAGTGGACTTTGGCACTTAGTGATTCGACAAAGCTGTGCAGAGCATTTTTAATCAGCAGCCGCCTTGGAGGACGTCCGAGGATGGCATGTACCTATCTGTCAAGGTGACGAGTTCAATGGGCAACTCGTCAAGGTCGACGGAGCTTCTGTCATGGTCTGCAGGCTCCTCGTGATCGTCTTCGTCCTGCGATGTCTCAAAAGCGTCGGGACGCTGGGCGGCGCCGTCATTGTGAAAGGTGTGGGCGCGCTTCGGTAGCTGTATGCTCGCGCTCGTCCTGCGACTATGCGGCGCATCGTGTGAGTTGACCCGGGCAGCGTTCGGCTTGCCAGGTACGGTGGGATCGGAGCTAGCAGAAGCCATGGCGGACAGTTGCCGCGCGTCGATCGGGGGTGGGCGGATGGCCATGTGTTGCATGTGCCTAGAGAGCAGAGGCCGTCGTCGTGAGAGCCCGGGAGGCCTATAAGCACTCTTGCAGACCGCTCCCCGTATTGTGCAGCCGGGCTGGGAATGGTCGTGGTGCAGAGGTCAAGATTGAGCGGCGGCCACAGAGGTGTGTCGATGTTAGGTGGAGAGGGAGGCACGCACGCGACTCTGGGCGGCTGGCGCAGCTGTCGCAGGCTTGCGTCAGAAGTTGTGTCGTGTCGAGTCGGCAGAAGAAGGCGAAGCTGTAGGAAAAGAAGAATAACAAGATGATGTCTCCCTGCTGGTCACCAACACCTCTAAAGTACAATGCAAAGGGCAAACCAGGCAGCTCGCGACGGGTCGAGGCAATGGAAGGGAGCAGCTTGGAGTTTCCAGGGTTGGTCGTCACTGGTCATTCGTCACTGGCAGGCTGGCAGCCAGCTGGGGCCTGCCATACCTAGTAGGTACTAATACCTACCTATAATAAGGTAGTACCTAAGCAAGGGCCACCAGCGCCGTTGTCAGTGCCAGGTTCAGCAGTGCAGGTACCTAGGTAGGTAGGTACATGTACCGTTTTTAGTGGTGCCATCACCACCCTGTCTAGGTAGCCTGTCAGCACTCAATCTATGGCAGCATCTAGGGTAGCCCGATATTGTTGCACTCTACCTACACATATACATACCAGCACATGATGCTTCTAATCTCTCCATCTTTGCCGTAAAGCTGTCCCGTCGTCCGCGTTGATCTGAGGATATGTATTTCAGCCACAAACATATTTTGGCATGTCTGTCTTTTCCTATTCACCTCTGTATGATACATGCTCATCGGTGTCTCTCCCCCTACTCGGCCGTTTGCAGGGTCTTTCTCCTTGTCCGCCAGGGCACATGGACTTGACTTTGACAAGAAACTAATAACAGGGCATCAATTTGGCTACCAATACCATTGGAAAACCTCCGCGCAAGTACAGAAAGAATTAAAATCTGTGCATGCCGCGCATCTGGTATCGGGAATCTGTCAAAGGCCGGTGCATGGAAGGCGTAGAGGATTCTCTCGATTCGCAACCACCGTCCATACATAATCTGAAACTGCTCTACTATGCTCGATGCCCTTTTAGTACCCCATCTCTGTGGATCTCTTTCAGCTCGCCCATATCACTCTTTGCCATGGCAATGCAAAGACAAGAATACCCATTAATTTGTTCTTGCATGACGAGCATGGCAACCGCGGCGTGTGCCTCTGTCGACCAAAGCTGCGACAGCGTTTTGAAACAGTCCAAGCTGCACGTTTTCGCAACCTGTTCCCCAAAACGGGGCGCCAAAATCTTCTTCGAGGCCATTTTTTGCAGGTAAGCTCAGTCAAGCGCCCCGGACGAGCCGTGAGTCGCGCGAACCGAGGCGGCCTAGTTAGTCTTGGGTGCCATTTACTGAAACAGGTTCGTCATGGCTTTCATGCGCGCCACACAAAAGAACTGACTCACTACAGGCGGGAGGGACCATGGTATCAACCTTCTGCCAGGCAGCTGCCACGCGAGATGGCCAGGCTAATAAGCACACCGGTCAACTTGTGCTGGTAACAGGCTTTCTATACTGTAAACTGTCACCGGTTTATGCACACGGACGTTGATGAAAGCGGCAACGATTTGTCATATGCCTATCCGCAGTGGCATTCATGCGCGCATTGGCAATCGTACCACTACGTTCCTATTTTTTTTAGTCTGCTTCACCCCTTACAGTCTTGGCTTGTCGACGGCATGTTGGGCGCGTGCATGTCTACTTGTATATAAGTGTTCCTTGGGAGACAACTCAGCATTTCTTTAATCTCGTTGTGTCACCAACCTGCACAATCTATCCACCATTTTCAGCCCGACTATAAGCCATTGCCATTTTTTCCCATCTCATTTCATATAACAATGAAGCTTGCTGGTACACTTGCTGTCGTCCTCGCGTGTGCCACTTCTCTTGTGGCTGGCGCTCCTGCATCTGGTATGTTGGCAAGCATGCAATAAAAAGGCTCCCTGGAAGATCCGGGTAGGAAAGGGCAAAGACACAAACAAGACCAAAAGACGAGGCCATTTACTACGGGGCTAATCCTTTCACGTACCGAATCACAGGGCGCAACGGTAACAACATCGCGGACAGTGCCGCCAGTCTCGCCAACAATATCCAAGGCGGAGACGGCAATGGCATTGCCAAGGGCGCGATAGATCTCGCTGCAATCATTCAGGGCAACAAGAAAACCAAGAATAAAGACAACGATGCTATAGACGACGGTACTGCCCCCCCGGCAGAGGACAATCCGGTTGATGATGGTGGAGAGGACACTCCGGTTGATGATGGTGGAGAGGACACTCCGGTTGATGATGGTGAAGAAGACACTCCGGTCGATGATGGTGAAGAAGACAATCCCGTTGATGATAGTGCCCCTAATCCCCCAAACCGCAAGCCGGGCGGCGGCAACAATATTGCTGACAGTGCCGCCGACTTGGCCAACAAGATTCAGGATGGTAACGGCGGCAACATTGCCCAAAGCGCGCTGGATCTCGCCGCGAGCATTATTGGCAGCCTGGGTGCCTAGGTTGAACCGCAATACGTTATGAGACTCGTATGTAGCTGAATCTTGGAGTTTTCTTTTTCTTCCTGTACTATCCTATACGACTCTCTACATCAGACAGAACCACGCTATACAAAGTATTGGAATGCTGCCCGCGAATAGTGGCATGAGCTTTCATTCTCCGCATGGAAGCCGCGCCCGCCCTTTAAGCAGACGTCCGGCCGTTCTTTGCCCAATCGCGCAAGTCATTCTTCTTAATCTTGCCCGTGCTCGTCTTGGGCAGGTCCGCCACAATCTCCACCTCCTTGGGCACCATGAACCGGCTGATGGCGCTGTTGCTCTTGGCCCAGGCAATCAGGTCCGCGCCCTGCATCGACTTGCCCTCCTTGACGGTAATATATGCCTTGGGCACCTCGCCCCACTGCTTGCTAGGGATGGCCACGACGCCGCACTCGAGCACGTCGGGGTGCTGCACGAGCATGCTCTCCAGGGCGACCGAGGAGATGTTCTCGCCGCCCGAGATGATGATGTCCTTGGCGCGGTCGAGGATCTGCGCGCTGCCGTCGGGGTGCCAGACGGCCAGGTCACCCGAGTGCAGGCCGCCGCCGGCAAACAGCTTCTTGGTGGCGGCGGCGTCTTTGTAGTACTCCCTGGCGCAAATGTTGCCGAAAAAGACAATCTCGCCAATCTCCTTGCCGTCCTTGGCAACGTCGATGAAGACATCGTCGGGTTGGTCTGGCTTGATGACGCGAATGGGCAGGCTGGTGATGAAGCCGTGTCCTTGACGTGCCATCTTGGCGTATTTTTCGGCTGGCGGCAGATTGTCCCATTCGGGCATGGTGTAGCATTTTGTAATAGGGCCATATGTTTCTAAGCCGTGTCAACAGGTGTGTAGGAGTATCGGCGTGTAGACTCACCCGTCATTCCGTAAACGTGTACTGGTATCAGATTCAGGTTGGTCTAAGCGATATGAATTAGTCACCGAGGATTCTCGTGCCAGTCTTGGTCAACAACGCACCATTTGCTCAAACAGATGGCCAGTGGGCGGACTGGCTGCGACAGTCACTTGTACTGGATTCGGCAGTTTGGTGGCTTCCTTTGCGGCCACGAGCAACGTGTTGACGGTAGGCGCAGCGTTGAAGTGCGTGACGCCTTCGTCCTTGAGCAGGCGCCAGATTATGGGATAATCAATCTTGCGCAGGCACACATTAACACCACGGACCGCAACAATGGACCACGGGAACGTCCATCCGCAGGCGTGAAACCTAGCGTCAGTCAGTATAAGAAGTTGGACTGCTTTAGTGTCGCCACAGCCTACTTACATGGGCAACGTCCAAAGATATTTGCAGCGGCCCTGATTTAGACCAGATTCGATAATGTTTGCGACAGCAGCAAGGTAGGCACCTCGATGGGTGTAGACGACGCCTTTGGGTTTGGACGTTGTTCCGGAAGTAAAGGGAATGGCGAGCATGTCGTCTTCATTGTCTGCGTGTGCGTGAAGCCCAGCCCAGGCCGTGCCACCTTGCTCGGCGTCATGGGCAAGACCTTCTGTCACAGCTTGATTGTATTGGCCTGCATGCGGGCCATTGAGAACATCAGTATCCTGTAGTACTGGTTGTTAGCCGAAACAACGCGTATTTCCAGATGCCTCTCTCTCTCTCTTACGTTGTCTACAATTATTGGAATCTTGCCGTGTTTGGATTTGTAGGCACTCAGAAGCTCTTCAAACTCCTTGTCCACAATGATGGAGTCCACCTCGGCAAACTCAAAGATGTAGGCAATGTCGTCCGGCTTGAGGCGGTAGTTTGCGGGAACGACGACACCGCCAGCAGCCACAATTCCGTACAGCGACTCTAGAAACGCGGGCGTGTTGGGTGCGAGAATGCCAACTCGTTTCAGGCCGTGCTTCTTGAGATAATAGGCGAGGCCTCGGGCGCGGTCCGCTGTTTGCTGGTAGGAGCGGCGAATGCTGACGCCGTTGGCGGTGATGTGCACGACGGCGTCGGCATTGGGCTCAATGGAGGCGGCGCGTTCCAGGAAAAACGTGGGCGAGAGGTGATGAATGTGCGCCGGGGGCGGAGCGGCCGGCAAGAGGTGGTTCAGGATTGAGCGGAGGCGTGACGGAGGGCCAGACATTGTAGGCGGGCTTGTGAGAGCTGCACGGCGACGTAGATGGATGGGTAGATGAGCAGCCGCAGAGAAGACCCGAGTCGTGGTCAGGATGAGAAGAGGTCAAGATGTAAACAGAAAATGCCCAAACACGGGAGAGTCGGCAAAACGGTTGCAACGGGGAGAGATGCAAAGGTTCGAGATGTCAGCGCACGGCCGACCGGAGATTCTTTGGTGCCAGCCGCCAGCGTCGGCTCTCGTCGGAAGTGGAGAGCACAGGCACAGCTTGGACGAGATGAGAGAGATGGGATGCCGTGCCGGGGCTGAGTGGCCCGTGGGTGACGCACCGTGCAAGGGGATCGCGCTAGGTTAGGGGGCCGGTACCGCGGGCCCGCGGGGGCGGAATAAAGCGGGGAGCCTGAACTTGCAGCGCTCTCGGCGGTCCTTGCAGCGCCTGTTAGTGGCCAACATGTGCTGAGGTGCTCAGCTGTAGCTTTGTCAAGGGTGTTTTTAGCGGTTTTCTTTTAGTGGCTCTTGGTGCCCTGCAACTCACCCATCGCCCTCTTGGCTCTGACATTACCCCGGATTGTTTTGTTTTTGCTTTCATGTCTTTGGTTCAACAATCCGGCAAAGAATGTAGGATAATTCACAAGAGAACATCGACCGATACCAACTGCTACCAGCGACATAGGACCTGGTGCTCCTGCTTTTGCTCCAGACTTGCACTGCTCAGTAGGTATGTGGACGACGTGCCGCCCGTTTGTAGGGTAGCTGTCTCCATGCGCGATCGAGGATAGTAATGAAGAACGCTGGACCGTTTTTAAAATCTCACATGTTATTCACGAGAGATCGATCGACGACATCTCATTAACACTCGGATTCTAGCATCCAACAGCAGATGAAGTTGTGTGCCAGTCACTCGTTCCGTGTTGACTGTGAAGTAGCAGACACGTTTACACTCCCCTGCAGTAGACTAAAAGCCGGCCAAGCGCGCCCTCGACTTCAGCCATTGTGTATTGCCTCGCGTCGAAACGCAACCCAGAATGAATGCAGCAAGCAGGCTGCCCTCGAGCATTCCCAAATCCTCCCCAGTCCATGACCCGTGTTGCCTCCCTATACTGCGTTCACACCTCAGTGACCTCACCCGATTGTGGTGGAGCGTCTCCTCCGCTTTCGTCATACAAGCTTCAATTTTTGGTGCCGACGGAGCTCCAGCTGGCGCGCTGCCCCTCATTTTCACAGAGACAAAGCCCTCCTGCTTGACGTCGCGCTTCACCCAACATCATCCAACAACAGAATTTCCATCACCAATTGCATTGCCATCACTTTCGTCTGGATATAAACCATAGACCATGAGCTCGTTGCGCCCCTTGCGTGGTGCCTGCCAGTGCGGCCGCAACCGCTACCTGATTGTAGTCCCCGAGGACGCCATCGATGAAGCTCAAGTGCTATTCAATACCGAATCGCTCCATCGTATGTGCCCACTCACCTGCCAGCGTTCCGTGAGCGCCGCAGCGCGTTCTATTTGACATTTGTTACCAAATCTGCGATGATACCGTTGCAGCTGATCCAGTGACGATGCTAACCGACGGCGCCCAGAAGCCTCGCTCGCGACGCCACTAGCAGCCTACATCAGAGTACCGTTGACTTGGTACAAGAGCGCAACCTACGCCTACTGCGACGACGAAACACACTCGACGATTAGGCGATCTTATACACACCCTGAACAACTCGACTGCAAACGTTACTTTTGCGGGTACTGTGGTACGCAGTTGTCGTACTGGTCCGAGAGCCCGGCCGCCGAAGCCGAGTACATTCACTTGACTCTCGGCAGTCTTGTGCACGAAGACTTGCACGACCTGGAAGAGCTCGGCCTGATACCCGACGACACCGATTCGGACGAGGCCGCACAAGACTTGGACCTCGAGGATGTGGCCGACGACATACAGCAAGAGCCCACCACGACCAGCACTGCCGTGCTTAGAGAATCTTTTGGCGTGCCTTGGTTCGAAGAGATCGTTGGAAGTACTAGACTGGGCAAGTTTCGCCGCATGCACGGCGGCCAGCGTTCACAAGATGGCAACGTGCAGCTGGAATGGGAAATTATAGAATACGCGGATGATGGCAACGCCATGGACGACGTGGACATGGCGACACCATCTTCCGGAAAACGAAAATTAGACGAGAGAGAAGATGACCAAGTGTAGGCCTAGTAGAACTGGCAGGACGCCGTTCTGGCCGTACAGGCCGGAGATGGCGATGGTTGATGATGGGGAGTTTTGGAGCAGTATTGTTTGGGTTTGGAGTCATTAATGGAAGAGTGCCGCTAGACGAGCTCGACCAGCTGTTTTGTTTCTGTAAATTTAAATGTATGTGGAAAAGAAAGAAAATCAAGGAATTATCAATTTTACGCCCAAAAGTCAGCACCACTTTCTACCATGCAATGCTGCTCGTCACACCGAGATATCACTCCTGAGCTGCAAAATGGGCCTGGCTGCTACTCAACGAATTGAAAAGGACAGTGTTATATGCCAAGCTTGCATTACTATTGACACCCAGATCGAAATATGTGACACGCCAAGCCCGGAGTTGGGCCAGGTTGACATATGAAGCAGCCTTGACGCCGGCCGATACGATGTTGCACGACACCTGTGTCGCACGGGATCAGACTGCCATTGCACTTTCAAATGCCTGGGAGATCTTGGAGCTGTATCACCAGCGCTAACAGACTGGAATCTTCCTGGTTGCATCACCAAGTTTGGACGGAAACTCGGCAGTCCTAGACGAAGTTGAGGCGCAGCACTGGAAATCGTGACCAACATCATGTGCCTAACACCTCTTGGGGAAGACAGGAAGAAAAAGACTACCGATGACATGACGCTTTATAACCAACAGGGGCTGATCTTGGGCAAACGCTGCCAAGGCAAGTCCCATCCTGTCAACGGCACCGCAGCGCAAATTCAGCGGGCAATGATGGGATTGCCAGTGTGGTTGTGTGGGTGGCAGGCCGATATGCCGCCGTCTATATTTCAACGAAAATAACGACGATCTAGTATGCTGTAATCACACACTGAAGAAATACGGTTCAATGGTACGGTAGCATGAACTCTGTCACAAGGCCAGCTCGCTACCCACCCACGGCACCAGGTTGTCAGCCGAGCCCAGAACCTACTGGCTTGTAATTGACAGCTCACGTCCATGGTAACAAGGTTATTATCCGGGCCTAGTGTCGTGATAAACTAGCTGGCAAGCAGTTGGCCGCAAAAGGTAATGAGAAAAACTCGCTTCGGAGAGCCGATCTTTATTTTGTCGATCACATGGCAGTAGTAGGTTCTGCTGAAAACTGCGACTGGCAAGACTGATGTGACAAAAGACAGCTACCATGTTAAAATACAAAGTGCAGCGTCCCGTGTTGCGTGAATGCTAGAAAGCACCAGTGCCGATGCAGATCTTGACTTTATGGAGCGCTGCGCCACTGGGCCAGGTGATGGCTCGATCGCCGTTTTGTTCGTATAATTGATCAAGAAAAACGAAAAAAAGGAATGTATCTGGCTTGGCAGTTTATTCGGACCTATTCTCCCGGAAGGTGTCCGGACAAGTCATGCCTCCGAAAATACTCTGTCCTAAACGACATATCAACGTGCGGCGTTTCTGTCGAAGACACAGGCGAGACGAGCATTCAAGGCTTGGCTTGGGATGTTGCCTCGTGAGTGTGGATGGAGGAGGACTGGTTCACAAGAGTTTCGGTATAAAAGTCTATGATTGAGTGCATCGATAGTAAAGGGTATAATGCCAAAGTTTGCATACTTTGCAGTGAGCTTATTTGCCATTCCATGCGGATTCATGCATCCACAAAACACCCCCTGCTGAGAAGCCTGGACGGGCTCGTATTGAGCTCCGATGTCAGCCTAGATCAGGCTAGTGGTCCGAGACCCCGAGATTCGTTGGTATCGTGGGCAGGCGCTGATGTAGCCTCGCTTACACGCAAGGTAGCAGCCGACGTCACTGAGCTCCTTCTCAAAAGAGGCAGCCTTTGCTCAGAAGACGCCGAGCAGAGGAGGAAAGCACGATTCTCCATCCATCACTTTTCCATTATAAATATCTGACCATTCTCCCTTTATCCTAGACCATCATCTCATTCTCTCCATCATCTTCATCAACTTTCATCATCTTCATCAGCCACATTCATACACTTTACTACTTATACTTACGCTTCTACACACGCGCTCTTACACTACCACTCACCGCTCTTCAGGTACAAACACCTTCGACAAAATGTTCAAGCAGCTCAGCATTCTCGCCCTCGCCGCTGCCGGCCTCGTCACAACCGCCACCGCAGAGGGCTCCGCCAAGGTCTACAACCAGTGCGATTTCGAGGTGACGGTCTGGTCCGTCGGCCAGGATGTCTCGGACGGGCGTACGCTAGACAAGGGCCAGTCATACTCGGAGCCTTTTGCCGTTGACCCCAAGACGGGCGGCCGCACCCTCAAAATCACCCGCGACCGCGACGGCCTCTACACCGGCAAGCCCCAGACCAATTACGCCTACACCCTCACCAAGCCCACCGTTTGGTACGACCTTAGCAACGTCTATGGCGATGCCTTTGCTGGCCACAAGCTGCGCCTCGCAAGTGACGATAGCAACTGCCCGGCTATCGAGTGGGAACATGGCGTGCCACCTGGCGGTATTCACACCCGTGATTGCCACTCGGACACCTCTGTCGTTCTTACGCTTTGCGCTTGAGACGAAAAAGAGAAAGATGTGTCGAGTAATTGTGCAGAAAACCTTTGTGATGGACTTCTTGAGAGGCGTGTATTGTTAATTCGCAGGGTGTTTGGAAGTTGAGAGACATGATTCACGATCCGCATTCTAGAAAACAACAGCTCTGGCTTTGCCGCAGCAGCAAAGTCCAAACCGGGCTGCACACACATATTCTTACATAGAGTTATCCGCTTTACAAATTAATAGAAAGAAACTCTTTCCAAAAAATGTTTGTCAAGCCCGTAGACTTGCTGCCTGCAATGCCGTCAAGTGAAAGTGGTCTTGCACGAGTTGCACTTGCCCTGTCCACCGGTGCCCCTCAGGTCTTGTTGCTGTGACCAGACCTACAACCTTTTCTCCCACACCATGCTCATTAGAATACTCAAAGAGACAATCATCGCGGGAAATCATGTCGTTTGCAAAAGAATTTATCTGGGGGTTCTCCACGTCTGCGTATGATCTGCCAACGCTCATCCTCCAGGTCCCAGCTAATCTTATCTAGCTACCAGATTGAAGGCGCTACCGAGCAAGACGGCCGCGGCCCTAGCATCTGGGATACCTTTTGCAATCAGCCAGACAGAGTCACGGACGGCTCATCAGGCGCAGTGGCCTGTGATTCGTATAACCGAACCGCTGATGATATCGCCCTCCTCAAGTCCTTCGGCGCCACAGCCTATCGGTTCTCGCTGTCGTGGAGTCGAATCATTCCACTCGGGGGCCGTCAGGATCCAGTCAATGATGCAGGATTACAGCACTACGTCAAATTTGTTGATGATCTAGTCGATGCTGGCATCACGCCCTTTGTCACGCTCTACCATTGGGATTTGCCGGACGAGCTTGAGCAGCGCTACGGCGGCCTACTGAGCAAGGAAGAATTTCCACTCGATTTTGAGAGGTATGCAAGGGTTATATTTGAGGCTCTCCCAAAGGTGAAGCACTGGGCAACGTTCAATGAGCCATGGGTTTCGTGCATCCTTGGCTACAGTGTGGGCTCTGCCGCACCAGGCCGTACCTCTGCTGGCTCGACCGAACCTTGGATTGTTGGACACAATGTCCTGCTTGCCCATGGGAGAGCGACGAGAATTTACAGACAAGAATTCCAGGCTGAGAATGGTGGCGAGATTGGCATTGTGCTCGATGGTGATGCCGCTTACCCATGGGATTCTGCTGATCCCAAGGACATCAGAGCATGCAGCCGAAAGGCGGAGTTCTCCATTGGCTGGTTTGCAGATCCCATATACTTGGGTGACTACCCAGCTTCCATGCGCGCACAATTGATGTCTAGGCTGCCTACTTTTACAGATGAAGAAAGAAACCTCGTCAAAGGATCAAACGACTACTACGGTATGAATCACTACACGGCCAACTTTATCAAACATCGAGAAGACGCTCCGAGCCTGGAGGACTATACCGGAAATTCGGACATTCTGTTTTCGAACAAGAATGGCGATTGGATAGGGGCAGAGACCGAGTCTCGATGGCTGCGACCCTGTCCACAAGGTTTCGGCGACGTGTTGCGATGGATTAGCGAACGGTACTGCAATCCAAAGATTTACGTACTTGAGAATGGAACAAGCATCAAAGGCGAAAACAATCTGCCGATGGAGAAGATCCTTGAGGACGACTTTCGAGTGCAATATTATGATGGATACGTCAGAGAAATGGCCGCTGTTGTCCGGTTGTGCGGAGTCGATGTGCGTGGCTACTTTGCCTGGTCGCTGATGGACAACTTTGAATGGGCCGAGGGATATCGAACTAGGTTCGGCGCCTGTTATGTGGACTACGATGACGGACAAAAGCGATACCCAAAGAAGAGCGCCAAGGTGATGAAGCAGCTCTTTGATGAGCTCATCAAGAAGGATTGATGACCGGACAACCATCATTTCAAAGTAGATTATGTGCTTTGTAAATATACATAGGCTAGAGCTAGTCTTATTCTTCTGACTATTCATCCTCGCTACGCTGTTTGGTGCCGCTCGTGCACGCCATCGCTTGCCTTGGAGGCTTATTGTGATGTTGCTCTTCTGGCTCTGTGTCCGCCTGCGTATCTGAACCCGAATGGTGCTTCCTCGCGCGGCGCATGTACCACTTGAAGACGTGAACGAGTAGCTGCGCCACGAAGACCTAGATGCCGTGTCAGAAGAAATAGTATAGTTGGTCACATCAATACAAACCTGTTCAATGGTATACAAGAGAACCGGTATTTGAATGAATGCCCTGGTTAGGTTGTCTGCAGAAGTCCACATGGCGGCCACCAGCGGTATCCCCAGACTCGTAGTCTTGGCCGCGCCACAGAAGCACACTGCAGTGGTCTCCTCCATGCTCATTTGGCGGACGGTAACTATGCGACGAATGAAATCAGGCAGTCGTCTGCCGAGCTTGGAGTCGGCCATGATTGGGTTGACGAGCCGAGCGAGAGCCAGCGGCGGCCGCGCAGCAAAGAAGCACGTGACGGAGAAGAAAAGGTACAGGGCAATGTTCATAAAGATGAGCCACACGACGGAAGGCTTTGAGATTTTGAAGAGCGCGCCTGTCTCGAATGCACCAGAAAAGGTTGTCCTTGCATACCAAAGCACATTAGTCTCAGAAGCAACGCATACACTGCAGTGCTCGTAGCAGAGGGTGGTCGCTTACCAAACCAGCAGAACAAGACAACAGGCCGACAGCTTGGTCAGCTTCAGCAGGTCCAACGCCTTGACGACCGTGGACTCGCACGTCCACCGCAGGGCCTGCCCGACGACGAGCGGCAGGATGACGGAGAAGCCCAGCTGCCTGGCGACGTCGGCGTACATGCGGCCGAGGGTGCTGGGGCCAGCGGGCCGCCAGCCCTGAAAGGCGTCGCTGGTGGTGGTGGGCACGAGGCCGTAGATGAGCAGCGGCGCGAGGAAGGCGCCCAAGACGTTGCCGAGGACGACGGAGACGACGGCGCGGCGCGTCATGACCACGTTGGAGGCAATGGTGGTGGGCAGGCAGGCGGTGGCGAGGAGGCCGACGAGGACGGGGACGGAGGGGGTGCCGGTGCGGAGGGCGCCCGCGGCGATGCAGATGTGAAAAATTGCTGTGTGAGAAGAGACGATGCGTGTTAGAAGAAGGAGAAGAGGTATTGACTAGAATGAGGCAGGGGCAAACGGAAAAGAAGGGCGGGGGGCGGGGGGGGGGATGGGCGTTTGAAATGGCTATACCTAATACGATGCCGGGAAAGACGAGAAAGCTGATGCCCTGGAGGAGGACGTGCAGGCGCCAGCGCGTCAGGTTCCGCCGCAGCTGGGCCGGGCTCAGCTGCAGGCCGCTGACGAGAAAGATGAGGGTGACGGCGCCGTACAGGAAGCTGTACTCGGAGCGGATGGTACCTCCGTGGGCGGCGACATCTGCGGGCGCCGGGGGGGGTTTACGGCGTAAGCCACGGTGTGTGCGGGCAGCTGACAATGTAACACACGGGGAGATACATACGAGGGAAGAAATAGGCCAGGACGCAGGCGATGCCAAAGCCGATCATGAGCCACTGCGCAAGCAAAAAGTGATAGACGGCGGCTGCGAAGCGCACTGCGCCCGGCCGTGCTTGCGGCTCCGGCTCGGCGATGACGGCGGCGGCCATGGCGGGCACGTCCGGCACGTCCGGCAAGGCGGAAGCGGAGGTGTCGCGAGCGGGAAAAAAAACCAGAGTGCCAGCGGCGATGACGGCGGCAATCAGCTACATGCGCAGGGATGCATCTCTGCTGGACCTAGCTGTCCTGGGCCTCTGCCTGCAACCACATGGACGCGAGAGAAGATGTTGGAGTGAAGCTGGCCGGGAACAAGACGGCGGCGCGGCTCCCCTTTTGTCCCCGCCCTCGTCAAATGGGTATGTTCTTTAGCTTCAACAAACCGACGTTGCAAAGTCGGCTCAGAAAGGCAAGGGAGGGACGGGAACTGGTAATTACGTAGCGTGAAGAACAAGCCTCGGCGGCCAGGTCTGAAGGCCGGGGCGTGCCGGAACCATACTTGTCTGTTGCTACTCTTACTCGTTGATAGCTCTTTGAATCAGCCTAGTGTCTGAACCATGTCACTGATCTAATTGTTCTTCTTTTCGTTTTTAATTTCGCTCGTCGAGTGCATGAGCGTTAACAGTAAGCCTCGACCACTTGCGTCATAACTAGTACCTTGCAAATGTTCCACGGCCTGTTACGACGAGCTCCGGGCCAATCACGTCGGTAGTGGCAAGACTTGGGGCGGTCAATTCATATTCCCTGACAAAAGAAAATACAATGCAATTTTGCATCAATGTGAAATTAAAAACGTCATTGTATTGTAACAGTCAAGAGAAACTCTGACCCGCCAACGTGTAGTGGAAGAACAAGAACACTATTATAATATATAATATAAGTTGAACAAAAGGGAACAAAGAGAACAACACCAAGGAGTCCCAAACGCCAATAATGCCGGTGGTATCAGAAACAATACGGCATCTTTACACCGTGCAAAGAATAGCCCCGAGGCTCTGTTGCTAAAAAGAAACACCCGCGCCAAGCACTTCGTATTCGCGCTCGTATTATATGCAATGGTAGGGAAGAAAGCAAAGAGGTCAGTCGTCAATGACGCTGCAATCGCCGCCTGCTCTACGCCGGGATTGCAGAAGCTGGTTCCATCGACAGTGCTGTCCTGGACTCGTTCGCACCGGCCGTACTAGGAGCCGGCGCAATTTCGGGATCCGGTATTTGGATGTCGAGCTGTTTATCGGCCATCAACACAGATTACACAATTACTCGACAGTGCAGTGCATCAACTCACAGTCATGTATCCTGTTTGTCGCAAGGAGATGATCTTGGGCGACAGGAGCCCCGTCTCGTCGGTAGACAGTGACTTTTGCATATCCGTGTTCCACTGCTCGATCCACCTCTCCAGCGCCGCCAGCTTCTTCTTCGTCGCCGTCATGCCCAAGTCGTCCCACAGCCAGCCGGTGAGGGCCCCCATGACGCTGTCCACGACGTTGCGGCCAGCATACGGGTTGAACGCGTCGCCCAGCTCAGTGTTGAGCTTCCCAATCACCTTGCGAAACTCTTGCTCGGAAATGCCCGCAGGGTCGAGAATCTCGGGGTAGAGGTTCGAAAAGGCCGGCGCCAGGTCGCCGTGGAGGAGCCAGTCGCGGCGCACGCGAATGATGCGCGTCGTGGCATGTTCCGCCGAGTCCACGGGCACGTGCGGGTTGATGTGAGGGTAGCATGGATGCTGAGGGCCCCATTCGTCGCCCATGTGGCCCTGGATGTCGTCGCCCATGATGGACGAGTTTGTCGACGACAGAGCGGAGCCGATGCCGTCACCGGCAGAGACATTGGACAGGCGGGCAGCATTCTCGTCGCGGCCGCGCTCTAGGTCTCTGGCAAAGGCCTCACCGGGACCATCTGTTCCCACCATTTTAGGGTTCTTGGCTGGATGTTGGTGCGGGCGCAGTCTGAGCTACCCGAGTAGCGATGCGAATTGGTAACTGGTCGATGCGGGCGTGGGGCTATTTGGGTTGTCGCTTCCAGGAGCGAGTTGCAGCACAGCTGTTGGAACAAAGACTATGGCTCGATGTGCGATGCGGTACAGCCGATCGATTGCTCAAATCGTGGGGCTTCGCGAGGTCTTGTCGTCTGTGGATAATGCAGGTGGAATGCAGTGGCTTTCGAGGGAGACTCGGCTACGCCTGTTGGATCTATCGGCTGCGCCCGCGACCTGTAGATCTCGTACAACTGCTGCCGAGAAATACAGTCGTCACGGTCGACTATTCGGTGTATTTGACGCGACAGCGAGGTGTTGTAACCAGGATGGCGAATATGCACTTCTTGTTTTGGAGATGCAGCAAGAGAAGATGGTCGCTAAGATTAGGGGATTATGGAGCACGGACCCCTTCGATCTTGGCAGTCCAACTGCTGCCATAACAGCTGCCAGCAGCACGAGATTGGAGAAAACGACGACGACGACTATTTGAATCAGAATTTGAACAATATGATGGGTTTTGTTTAACACGTGATCCCTGCAGAGTCCAACTAATGTGAAGAAATCATAGTGCCGCAAGATGCAAGCTCCCGATCGGATGAGCCTTCACGAGCGGCAATGATGGCAAAGTCCGAATAATTGACCTCGCAGTGAAAAAGGGTGGCCTCGAAAATGGCTATTCTGAGAATTCAGATAAACCCAGTCGTCACTCAATTGTCGTGGCAGCCGGTACAGCGACGGCCCACTGTGAGGCCGCCAAACGGGGAGAACCGCGCGAGGCAACATCGCGAGCTGAAGAACCCAGCACAAACACCGTCTTCTACCATCCACAGCATCCACGCATAATATTGCTTCACTCCTAAGCGCACAGAAAGAGAAAAAACACACACTGGAAATACACTGAAAATGGACAAAGCAGCAGACTGCACCGTCATCGTGGCGTCCACGAACCCCCTCAAGCTCCAGGCAGCCCAGGACGGCTTCACCCGCATGTTCCCCAACGTCAACTTTATCTTTTCCGGCCGCAGCGTCCCCTCCGGCGTGCCGGAACAGCCCCTCACCGACCAGGAGACCCTGCAGGGCGCTCTCAACCGGGCGCGCAACACGCAGCAGCTCGAGCCGGCGGCCGCGTACTGGATCGGGCTGGAGGGCGGCGTGCACACTGTCGACGGCGAGACGCAGGCGTTTGCGTGGATCGTGGTGCTGGGCCGCGACGGCGTGATGGGACGGGCGCGCACGGGGACGTTTTTCCTGCCGCAGGAGACGACCAGGCTGCTGCGCAGCGGCCTGGAGCTGGGCGACGCGGACAATCGCCTCTACGGCAAGACAAACTCGAAACACCAGACGGGCACCGTGGGCATCCTGACGGGCGACCTCGTCACGCGGCGGAGCTACTATGCCGAAGCCGTGGTTCTGGCGCTGATTCCTTTTCGGAATACGCAGCTGACGTTTGGAAAGGAGCAGCCGGGCGAGAATCCGGCCTCGGAAACTCGGCCTCTGGACTGAGTGTGCTTGTTCTCTATATATCTCGTTAAAAACGTGGCTCGGGGAATGACACTCGTTATGCTGTCGCAGCAGCTGTACAAGTAGATTTTCCCTATGTCTCCTTTACACTATTCAGTTTACCAACGCCGTCCAGCAGTCAGCCGACACCATCAAAAGTTAGTCCACAACATTGAATCTTCAACATGGTCTAAACCCGTACTTGGACGTGGACCGAAATTCGGGCTAGGATCATTTAAACACGCGAGACTAGGACAAAATAGTGTTTTACATTCACGTCTGTATTTGCGTCAACGAGGTCAACAGGATGATACATGCTCACGCCGACGACAAATTAGGGTCTACTCTTAGAGCTGAGTGAGAAAAATGGTCGCCATGTCTCACTTGAGTGCGTATCTCTACAAACACGGGATAGCAATACTGCTGTGCTACGCTCGCGTCAGCTTGAAAGCCTCAAATAGCAGGTTCGCTGCAATTACAAACCCGGCAGCCTTGTGGGTAACAGTCGGCAGTCCTCACATCG
Source organism: Akanthomyces dipterigenus (assembly GCA_030783385.1). Classification (NCBI taxonomy): domain Eukaryota; kingdom Fungi; phylum Ascomycota; class Sordariomycetes; order Hypocreales; family Cordycipitaceae; genus Akanthomyces; species Akanthomyces dipterigenus. The sequence goes on along the minus strand of JARJRE010000115.1, from coordinate 77,546 downwards.
ATTTGGTCAATTGGTGAGCAATGATCGGGTAGGCTGTCACCACGACTCTCACCTGCAGCATCACATGACGCTGCGCCACAATTGTGTCGTAATGGTGAATTCCCCTCTTCTTCTTGTCGTGGAAGCCAGAGTTGTAAATGCTTTGTTGTGGCTCAGACGAATATCTAACAATGCGACTACTCGAACTGCGCTCCTCCGGCAATGTGGCTTTGACGCCGGATCTGCGCGACAAGGACCTCCCCGCGTATGCCATTCTCTCACACACATGGGGACCTGATCATGAGGAAATCAGCTTTCAAGATTTGACGAACAACACTGGGAAGCAAAAATCTGGCTTCAATAAAATTCGGTTTTGTGCAGAACAAGCCAGGAAGGATGGGCTGCAATACTTTTGGGTTGATTCTTGCTGCATCGACAAGACCAACCACACCGAGTTTCATGAAGCTGTCAACTCCATGTTTCGCTGGTATCAAAGAGCGCAGCGATGCTATGTATACCTCGCCGACGTTTCTGCCAATGAGCATCAAAAGGTTAACCAGCAGCCCGATTCTGTCTGGGAAGGGCCCTTCCTAGCCAGTCGCTGGTTTACCCGCGGTTGGACGCTCCAAGAGCTCTTGGCACCCGCATCTGTCGAATTCTTCTCTTGCAATGGCTGGCGGCTGGGAGACAAACGCTCGCTGGAGAAGCAGATACAAACAGTGACAGGCATTGCGCTGACGGCACTGCGGGATTCGGCGGGATTCACGCAATTCAGTGTGGAAGAGAGATTTGCGTGGGCGGAGACGCGGCAAACCACGAGAGAGGAAGACTGGGCGTATTGCCTTCTGGGAATTTTCGGAATTTTTTTGCCACTTCTATATGGCGAGGGAAGAGAGAGTGCAGTTCGTCGTCTCAAGAAGGAGATCGCTGGCGGAACAAATGAGAACAACGCCTCCGAGCTCAAAGCAGAACTCTTTGAATGGATCGGCGGTTCGCAAGATACATCAGGGTCAATCAGTAGCCCGTTCCCGGGAACTGGAGAATGGCTTCTGAGTACTGAAAAATATCAAGCTTGGGAGTCAGGCAACGGTCCCTCTTTGCTTTGGTGTCATGGAGCGCCAGGCGTTGGAAAAACCGTGCTCGCATCAGTGGCGCTAGAGAGTCTGACGCAGTCACTCGAGAAGCAGCCCGTGTGCTTATTGCGCTACTTTTGCGAATTCGCAAACCGAAAGGTGCAGAGTATTGAGGCAATATGGAAGAGCTTATTGAGTCAGGCCATAGCACAGGCCCAAATCTCAACGCTTCAGAAAGCAATCAAATCCCGTGGTCGACTCAAGAGTTCAAGGACACCGTCCGCGGCAGACTTACAAGACGTGCTACGGACGATTTCTCAGGCCCAAAGAGTCGTCCTTGTTTTTGACGGTGTTGATGAGCTACAGAACACCCGAGACTTCAAAATCATATTGAGTCCATTTGTCAGATCAAGTTGCCGCGTGCTAGTCACTAGTCGGGACTTGCCTGAAATACGCACTGCGCTCTCCACGGCTTCCGTTTTAGAAGTCCAAACCAGCGGCACCGACCTGAGCACCTACTTGACTGGACAATTCGAAGAAAACGGGCTGGATGACATATTCGAAAAAAGTCCCGAGCTAGAAAAAGAAATGATTGAAAAGTCGAACGGAATGTAAGTCACTATTTCCAAAATATTGCGTACCAATACTTACAGTATCTTGGTGCAGATTTCTGCTTGCAAAAATTCTGGCTGGTCGTCTGTTGGAGCTGGCGACTATCAAGGAGATGCGCAAGGCCATTCAGTCCTACCCCGGTCATCTAGACGAGGCATTCGAGTCGAGCCTTGACCGCATCAAAGCCCAGTCAGAATCCCACACGGCACTCGCCTATAGGGTTATGGCCTGGCTCATTACCACAGAGAGAAAGCTCAAGATGAATGAGTTGATTCACGGATTGGCGGTCAAAGACTCAGCCCACTTCATCGATCATGAAGAACTGATATCATCAAAGACGATATTGAAAGTCTGTGGTGGACTCGTCACCACCAATGCGCAAGATTGCACTGTCACTATGGCACACGCCACAGTTTATGAATGGTATCGCAGCCACGCCGAAGTCAAACACCATGAGGATATGGCAAAGTCCTGTTTGCGGTATTTGACACTCAGGCCATTTTCGTCAGGATTAGCTCTTACGATTACCGAACTGGACTTCCGCATGAAAGAATGGCCGTTTCTGTCCTACGCTGCGACGCACTGGCGAGAACACATACAAGACGACGCGGCAGAGATTCAGCTCTCGGAAGCTATAGACGATTTGCTAGACAACTCGATGTACTGTTCGGCGGCATTCCAGGTGCTCAATTACAGGCACCACGTCCAAGACCCTGCTTTGAAGCTGGCGGCGTTTGAGTCCATGGCCACTGGCCACTCGAGCCTCCATGTCGCAGCGTTCTGGGGATTGAAATTGAAGCTTTCCGCACTCATTCAGAGCGGGGCAAAATTGAACGCCAGGGATTCACAAGATTGGACTCCGCTGCATTGGGCATGTTTCAACAAAAGATCCGCTGCTGTCAGCTTGCTTGTTCTTCACGGCGCAGATGTCAATGCCAGAGATTCGGTAGGATGGACACCAATCTACTGGGCGGCTCTTCATGGCCAAGGAAATGTAGTGGAAATCCTCTTGAAAAACGGCGCAAGTCACTTGGTACGTGACGTTCATGGCTGGACAGTATTGAGATGGGCCGCCGCACGACAACAAACGGAGGTTGTGGGCATCCTACTTCAGCATCACAGCGCATGTCTTGAAAAGTTTAAGAGTATTTCGTTGCTGAAGACACTCAACGCGCGCGACGCTCTCAGCTACTGGGACGACTATGGCTCAGAGGATGTCATTGATGCACTGGCTGACAATCCATCGGAATCTACATACGAGGGCACAGAAAGGGCCGATCTCTACAGTGTTCTAAGCGACAAGTCTTTCGATACCAACAGTCTGTGGGATGATGGCCATTTCGACCCACCAATAGGCAACATGTGGCGAACAATGGCCAAAGGTGAGTTTGATGTGCCAAGTTACATGAAAAACATCACCAAGGAATCCAGGTACGGCTCTGGGTGGAAGGAAAGGCTGCTCTATGCTGCCATAAGAGCAGACAAGCTATTAGCAGTAAACTTCATTGTTGAGCTTGGGGCAGACATCAATAACGCCAGTCCTAGAAGCGCTTTGCATGCGGCGACATTTCGGCAGGCGCCGGGCGTGGCCGAGCTCCTCATCGATCGAGGAGCGAAGCTGGACGCCCGTGACAGAAGCGGTCTCACCCCGCTTCAACAAGCAGTAATGAACGGCTTTGAGGAAATAGTAAAGCTACTCCTGTCTCGAGGGGCGAACCCGAATGCTGTGTGCCCTTTCGACTCTGACGAATCACCCCGGTATGGTCGCAGTGCAGGGGGCTCGGAGAGTCCTGCACTCAAGACTCCTGTCATGCTAGCATGCGGGCTGGAAGAGACACGACAAGACCCGAATCTGGCAGCTAGGATCATTCAATTGCTTGTCGACAACGGTGCCGATCTCAGTGTGAGGTGCAGTGAGGTTGGAGGCTTGATGGCGATTCACTATGCGGCCCTTGCAAGAAGCCCGAAGATTGTCAAGGCGGTCATGGCTGCTGGTGGTGATCCCGAGTCAGAAGACATGATGGGTCACACAGCAATATGCCACCTCATACTCAGTGATAAATGGCAGCGACACGCCTTCCGTTTGGGGAGTTCGGAGCGTTCTTCACCAGGTAACGGGATGGCTTGTCTGGATCTGATGCTTCGACGGTGCGGACACGGCGTCGCCAATAAATTGAGCAAGTGGGAGCATCCAAAAAGAAGCCCAGATCTATTTTCTCGCGTGGTGGTCAGCTGGAGGGACGAGGGTGACGCCAGCCACACACCTCTGTCTCTCGCTATCAAAGTGGGAGATTGGGAGGTCTTCCGGGCGCTGCACAGCATTGGTGCCGAATTTGAGACGACCTGTGACCTGGGGGACGGGTTACATGCAGCTGTCGGCGGCCTTGAAGTCGATGCTGTTGATTTTCTGCTGGAGCACGGTGCTGTTCCCGACAATAGCGTGGTGGGATGTCTTGGTAGCATTGAGATGTGGTATCGGCCTGAAGGCGTGCCACTCGACGAGGTAAAGAGACTTGCGGCGCTCTTGAGCAAAATCAAGCAGTACGGTCTTGATCTCAATGAGACTGACGAGTCAAGAGACTCCCTTTTAGAAAAGGCGATTATGAAGCTGAACTCATTTGAAGTCCTACAAGCCCTTCTGGAGAATGGCGCCGATCCGTTCCTCATAACCAGTGAGGGAATTGATAGCTTTCTACTGGCCAGTGTCTGCGGCAAGTCTGAAAGTCTCCGCTGTCTCTTTCAGCATACTCAAAAGCAATGTCCACAGGACCACTGGATGCATTATATCAACAGCAGCGAGCTTCTTGACGTTTCTGACATTGAGCGCGTAGCTTACGCTCTCAACTCAGCTGGCATTATAAATCGTCGCTATGAGCACCCCTCCGAAGACAAGTATCTAGCTATGGCATGTACCAACGATGTCATGGAAGATTGCCGGTTTGATCACCTGGCCACACTACTTGGGAAAGCGGCCAGGTTTGGGAGTCATGCTTTTATTCAGACGCTGCTCCAGCACGGCGCGGATTTCAATCTGGGCGACAGCCTGGGTCTTCAACCGCTGCTCGTCGCAGCAGAGCAAGGGACCCTCGAGAGTGTTGATGCTCTGATCCAAGCAGGCGCAGATGTGAATGCGCGGGACGGACAGGGCCGATCATCTCTGCACTATGCCGCCACCCAAGGCCACGCGCCGGTCGTCAAGTTGCTGGTAGCCAGCGGAGCGCAAATGAACGTAGGAGACAATCAGGGCTGGCACCCGTTGCATTACGCAGCGTATGCTGAGAGGACGGAGACTTGCCTGGTTCTGATTGCGGCGGGAGCGCCAACGGCGGCAGCGACATGTCACTGGACTACACAAACATCTGGCGAGCGTAAGCGGCCGAAATTTCTCAAGCCCGGCGACCCTTGGACGGGCACAGCTCTTCATCTCGCCGCCATGAACGGGCAGAGCGGTATCGTTCGGGCCCTCTTGGCAAACAACCACACGGACGTGATGGCGAGGTCAGATAATTGCGAGGGCGAGCAAGCAGCGACGCACTGCCACCCCGTACCCAATACTGGCCCTACGGCGCTGCACTTGGCGCTCGACACGGGAACCTTTTACTGGAGGACGGGAAAGAATCTCAGCAGGGAACGACTGGAGATTGCGTCTCTGCTGATTGAGCACGGCGCCGAGGTGGAGGGCGTCGCGGATCACCTCTGTCTGGCAAACGTGGGAAAGTTTCGCGAATTTCCAGACTTGTGGGACACGCTGCGGGCAGGTATTACAAAGTGAAAGGTTGAAGGGGGGGGGGGGGGGTGCTTGTGCACCGTCCTGCAAGGCTAGCTATTCTATATTTCGTCCTGTTGCGTGCCACAACGGGTCGTCTCAACCGTCTACCGAACATTGATGTGTTTCCTGATGGCTCTCCAGCGCTGTACGTCTCGCCCATCAGACGAGACCCCTTTCTTGTCAGCAGCATAGGCTTACCAAAGATGAAGCGAGCTCCAGTTCGATACTGGCGCATCTCTCTCGACCGAGGCTTTGTACTGATGCAATACTGCAGAGTGTCACCAAGTCAGCGCAGCATACTCAAGTACATACGCTATTCGTACAATACGTGCCCAGGCAATTCTCGTCAGCCGCTTGCGCCACTCCTTTCCAACTTCTTCGAGCCCTTTACATCTCGACAGCGGACTAGTTATTTCTTGCACACCGCAACGCGGCCGCCGCTCCGTCGTCCTCGGCACGTGGCTTTGCACTCCCAACCTCCCGTCGGCTGATTCAACATGAAATTCTCATGTCGAAAAAAAGTGTGGGAATAGAATTGGCTCACTTTCGGGGCCAACGCCTCGAAACGGGTAGCCGATCTTGAGTTGAGCAAAAATCGGCTTGCTCTTGTAAAAGGCGGGCGACCCACGCGACCCTCTCATGCATCTCGTTATTAACCGTCCCCATCGGCCGCCCGCAAGCCATTTTCTTAATTTTTTCCTCTCTGGATCGGACGGTTTTTGGCGGCTTTGTCACGCGTTTGTGGCTGTCCATAAAGTTGTTTGCCACCTGTTCAATTTCCCAGCATTCGCGCCCATTCTGCCCGGCACACGGCCGACTCTTGTCCCTCTTCGCCTATTGCAGCTGCTGTCTACTATAACACGCTTCTATTCGCGACTCGAGACGGCCAGCTTTTTCCAGCCATCCTATGCTGCAAGGTGGAGCGCCAGAAAGGCTGCAGTCAATTTATTCGTGCATATTCATATGCCAACTAGCTCCATCCAGGGAGCAATAGGTCGTCCATTCTACTCGGACCCCTGTTGAAGCAGATTTTTAGCGGCTGCTTCCAAGCCTTTTTTATTTCAATCGCCCCTCCTGTTCTCGCTGCTGGAGAATTCCCGTGGCTGTCTATTAAAACATGGGCGTCTTCGCCGTCCCAGTCGCCCCCAGGTGTTCCTCATGCCTCACTCTACCTTTAATGGACCAGATTGCTCTTTCTCTCTGCAAGTAAACACGAGCGCAGCAGACATACAACATGGCCTCTCACGGCGGCGTGCACGAGCACTACAGCGGCAAGAATGAAGTCATTGAAATGGCCTCGTCGGCCGCGTCGGGAGAGCATGCCCGCGAAGAGGGCAGCCCCAACGACGACGCCGACGTCTACAAGTCGACGTACGACGACGCGCAGGCCATGAAGCGCATGGGCCGAAGCCAGGAGCTCATCCGACACTACCGCCTCTTCTCCATGGTGTCCTTTGTCGGCATGGCCACGGCCGCCTGGGAGATGACGCTGTATCAAATCACGCCGGCGCTGCGCGACGGCGGTCTCCCGGCCCTCGTCTACTCCAACATCTGGATCTTTGCCGCCTTTGTCCCCGTCGTGCTCAGCCTGGCCGAGATGTCGAGCATGGCCCCGATTGCCGGCGCGCAGTACCACTGGGTGTCTGAGTTTGCGCCGGAAAAGTACCAAAAGTTTCTGAGTTATCTGACTGGGTGAGCAACTATTTCTTTCACCTCCCGTCTGCTTCTCTGGCCATACTAACACCCCATATGTCTGCCCAGCTGGACATCGACCCTCGCGCTCCAGGCCGGCAACGCCTCCGGGCTCTTCCTCATCGGCACCCTGGTGCAGGCCATGATCCAGATCCACAAGCCCGACTACTCGTTTGAAAACTGGCACGGCGCGCTCCTCGCCGTGGCCGTCTGCGGCCTCACCGTCGTGGCCAACGTGCACGGCTCCCGCATCCTGCCGTACTGGCAGAACCCCGTCTTTGCCATCAACATCCTCGCCTACTTTGCCTTTCTCATCCCCGTCTGGTGCAACGCGCCGCGCACCACCTCGGCGCACGTCTGGACGCGGTGGGAAAACTCGGGCGGCTGGTCCAGCCTGACCGTCGCCGTGCTCGTCGGCCAGCTGCCCGCCATCACGTCGCAGACGGGCATGGACGCCGCCGCGCACATGGCCGAAGAGGTGCGCGACGCGTCGTCGTCGGTCCCCAAGGTCATGCTGAGCGTGTTTGGCCTCAACTTTGTCCTCAACATTGTGACCGTCATCACGCTCTGCTACCACATGCCCGACGTTGCCGCCGCGCTCGACGAGCCGACGCTGTATCCCGCCATCTGGGTCCTGAAGCAGTCCATGTCGGACGCCTGGCTCACGGCCCTGCTGGCCGTGCAGTGCGTCTTCTTGCTCTTTTCCAATTTTTCGTACCTGGCGGCCGTGAGCCGCGACCTGTTTGCCTTTGCGCGCGACCGGGGCCTGCCCTGCTCCGCGTGGCTGGCCACAGTGGACAGGGAACGCAAGATTCCCATCAACGCCTACTACCTGACGGCCACGTTTGCGGCGCTCCTCAGCCTCATCTACATTGGCAGCCCCGTGGCGCTCTACGCCATTGGCTCGCTGCTCGCCTGCGCCATCATGCAGTGCTTCTGCTTCTCCATCGGCTGCGTGCTCTGGCGCCGCGTCCACCACCCGGAGACGCTCCCGCACGCTCGCTTCTCGCTCGGGCGGCTCGGCGTCGCCATCAATGCCGTGGCCGTCTTTGTGGTGGTCTGGAGCTTCTTCTGGGCCTTTTGGCCGCAGACATATCCGGTCACGCCCAGCGGCTTCAACTGGTCGATTGCGATTTTTGTGCCGACCATTGTTGTGGCCTTGGTATACTACGTTGTCAAGGGCCGTCACGAATACGACGGTCCTGTCGTGCTGGTTGAGGGCAGAAAGACGCACTTGGCTTAAGACTTGTCTTGGCGGTTCACAATGTGCTCTTGCACTCTGTTCTGCATTATGACATGACTTTACACCTTGCATTACATGAATCAAAATTTTCAACTACATTTCATCGAGTCTAATCTGCGACACCGGTTATAGGCAGGGAGCAGGCAACATCGGCTGAACTATGCGCTGAATGTTCGCTGTAAACAACAATCGTACCAGAAAAAGGGTCTTGCGGCGGGGGCCATATAATAAAGTTACCAAGCCTGGGCAAGCCAAGCTTCAATCAGTAGGGTAATGATAATAGAAGGCGGACCACTCCCCCCGCCACTTATTACTTAACTACCTAGTATGCAGGCCAGGCCGCTGCGTTGCGCCCAAGATTCTTGCGAGTTCCACCCCGTACCGAGCCATTTTCTGCACATCATGCTGCATGCGGAAGCTGCTCAACGTATGCAGGTTTTAGGTCGGCTCGCTACTTGAAGGCTGTACTGCCGATCAGTCTCTTGTCCGTCTCGTCCATTTTGCGAAAGAAGCCGTGGTCCCTTTGACATGCCATGGGATGGCATGTTCTCAGCCGACCTGTTTCAACGGGCTGGCTGGCAGCGGGCCGGCGCCACGCTTCCGTCCGAGATGAGGGCCACGGCGGAATCGAACGGGGGGGCAACGGCCATCGACCTCGTTTTGACGTGTCAGTATTCGTAAAAAAGTTTTCTCCATGTCATTCACTCTTCCAGCGGCGGGCAGGCGTCAGGGGCCAGGGGCCAGGGGGGTTCAAGGAGGGTATGTAGCTGTCCCTTACCCAGCCAGCCAGCCTGATTTGATGGTGATGGGCAAAAAAGGACTCCTCCAGATGGGGCTTGGTCTCGCGACACCCGGACAAGGGGTGGTTTTCTGGGCTGATGAGGAAGCAAAGAAACTTTTTGCTACCCACAGGTCTACGAGTCAGGGCCATGTCCAAGTCAGTACGTACTGTAGTAGATGCGCTCCATCTTGACGCATGTACAAGTAACTTGGCTGCAGCTGCGGCCGCTGCTGATCAAAGAGAAACGCAGGCGGAGAGAAGCAGCGGGATGGATCTTGTGGTTGAGCGTCCTGCAGCCAGTTCGCTTCTCATTGTCTTGATGAGACCGTACCTCTCTACATTAGAGCACCGATACAGGGGTCTGGATAGTTCTTTACGCGCCACTGGTCATTCACTTGATAATGCGATGAAGCCTATTTATTTGCACCCTTTAACTACCGTTGCCGTGCCTGGCTTGGCCATCCGCGACAAGGGTGCCGCCGCAACTTTGAGATGAAAGCCCCAGTACATGAGGAGTCTGGAATCTCGTCATTACGGGTACCTGCGATTCGCTCTGAAAAGCCTAAATTCGGCAGGGCCCTTTTGTACAGATTTGTCTAGGCAGATCACAGTGAGCCGTGTTTGCTGCTCCCTACCCACAAGGCTGCACGGCATGCCCCCCCCCCCCCGGTGACACTGACATGCGGAGCTTTGCACCGTTTCTTTGTCTCTCGATCCGTGTCGCTCCTCTGATGCTCTAATTTATTTTTTTTATTTCACTTTTTTCTCGTCTTCACTTGATCAGGCGCGCATCATTCGTCTTTTCCTTGCTTCTTGCTTTTCAAGTGGAATCTTCCTCGTCTCGTGCACCACCGCCTTGCGCTGTCTTCAACGGCCACGTCCTTTTGCTCTAGATGGTGGGAAGCAGCGTTGCGAGTGTTTCATGACGGCGCTGTACAGAAGCGAGGCCGAGAAGAAAAAAACGAATAAATGGACGAGAACCGCGCGTCGTGGTTGACGGCCCCCATGGGCATGTTCCTGGCGTGGTCAACGTCGACGTTTCTGATCCGGGCGTGGGCCAAATTTCGGACCAAGACATGGGGGCTGGACGACTATTGTCTGTCTCTATCTCTCGTAAGTACAGGCACTGTTTCTGGTGACGTTTCATTTACCAACATTTTCTGTTTAGGCGACAATCGTGGTGCATGTGGCGTGCACGTATCGCGCCATACACTTCGGATATGGAAGACCGCTGGCCGCAATAGAGCCAGCGCATCGACCTATACTGGAAAAGGTAATCAGAAATTAGAAACGCTTTGAGTAGCTCTGTTCTAAACACTAATACGGTCAACATGCAGCTGCTCTACGTCGAAGAGTTCCTGTACGTGCTGGCGCAAGGGCTTTGCCGCGCTTCAGCATCGCTCTTTATCAGTCACATGGCCCAGTCGGGCCCGCAAACACGGCCAGCGCGAGTATTGGCTGTCACTTCAGGAGTTTGGACTGCAGTTTCGGCACTTGCAATAGCCATTCGTGGCAACATGAGTCGTCCGTGGTCCACACTGGACGGAACGCAACCATTGGTATTGGCGCCGCGTTGTACAAAGCAGATGAGACTTCCAGCTAACGCGGTATACAGTTTACCCGCTGGATGCTCATAGAGATCAGCGGCGTTGTCATTGAATTGGCGATCTGGTTCTTGGCCGCCCACCTAGTCTGGAGTCTTCAAATGCCGTTGCGAAAGCGCATCTACATCCTTGGTGCATTTGGAGTAAAACTATTGTTGGTGCAGACTCCATGGCAGTCACATCTACGCAGATACCTAACATTCACAATAGACTTGTCGTCTTCATCGGCTTCCGTCTCAAATACCTGGCCCCTGCCCGCAACTGGGATCCGACGCTCACCAGCATCGTGCCCAGCATCTTGACCCAGGCGGTTCTGCACTTTTCCATCATTGCGTCCTGCGTCACCACACTCAAGCCGTTCCTGCGCCACTTTGACCCGACCTACGTCCTCGAGAGCGCAGACGTCAGCTCCTCGAAGCGCTCGCGAAGCAGCACCGCCAATCCCTCGCGCGACCCCTACTACAGGCTCGGGGCCCTGACCCGACCGAACCGGTCTCGCAACGACCCCAACGACAACATCAACTGGCGCCCGTACCAGGGACCCACGCAAGCTGATCGCTACGCAAAGGCCTATCACGACGCGACCGCGACGCACTCCAGCCGGTCCAGCAAAGAAGGCGCGCTGACGCGGCTGACGCGGAGGATAAGCACCAGCTTTGGGAGCGGCACCTGGAGCAAGCAGAGCAGCGCGACACGGAGCAATAATGCTGGGGACTCGGCGTCGATGAGGACGGACGCATCGGATCGGATAATTATTGAGCGGACCACTGAAGTATCCGTCGAGCATCAGGACTTTTCAGCACAAAACGCACGTTGACAAGTGTAAAGAGAATCATGTACAGTATGTATTTTTAATAGGACAATTGGCCTCTTCAACGATTGATGCTAGACTTTACAGAGAATAGGTGCACAGAATTCAAATGCTACCTAGATCCATACTTGTGTATTGCTAATGACGTCGTGTATGTGAATAGGGTAGCTGTGGAAGGGCTACACGACCCAGTCGTCACAAGCCGGGCGAGATGAAGTGGCTCTCAAAATTCGGGCATGAAGAATCAGGGAGGAAATAGATGAGCTTTCCGTCCGGATTGGCTGCCCTTGTCCCTGTCTAGGGCAGTGTAATATGCTCCCTTGACAGCCCGGACCATCACATGTCAGATGTGATAATGTAGCAGCACAAATGAGCTGGGGACGAATAGGCTGATATTGTGTCTGCGCTCCTAAATGCGATTTTATGTAAGCCTCAACCAGTAATTGAACGCTCATCTTGAACAAAATTGGAGAATCTTGCACTGATAAAAAATCAGGCGGTTGGCTTGAACCTCAACCCACTGATTGGCACTGTACCCCAGACTGTGGCTGTCGATGGCATTCACACTGTGGACCGTCTCGTCCCATCCAACGGCAAGACGGGAGGCCGTTTTTAGCTTTTCATCCCGCCGCAGGGACGACCGGTTCAGGGGCCCGAAAAAGCACCAGTTTTCATCATTCAAGCGCCCACCGGAATACACCATCCGCCGCCTAGCCGTGAGCCGTGGTGTTTTGCGCCTGGCGCGGAGTGGTGACGTGAACACTGGTCAGTCCTGGGTACAGCGCCACCACTACCTACCTACCTACCTTGGCTGCCATTCCGGCCTGGGCTTGCCACTGCACATTTCTACCGAGCTCAGCAACAACGAAAACTGAACCTTGCACTTGCTAGCAGCCTCACTCTTCTACGCCGCAACACTCCCGGCTACCGACACTGCAGTGACTGGTATTGATTGCTGCCGCGCTTTGCAGATACACCCTCGGCAATCATGGCCGACGATGCCTCTCCGTCGATAGCTGCCCGACAGTCGTTGCGTCATGCAAAGAGCGGCGGCGGCGGCAACAGCACATTTGATGTCAACAACCCGACGACAGCGACGACGACGGCCACGAGCACGGGCATCGGCGCGCCACCAGGACATGCCCTGCGACGGGCCAAGACGGCCGCCGAGACGTCTGCCCACCGCCTGTCCTCGGACTCGAGCGCCTTTGAGTCGCCGCACCCGCCGCCACCCAGGAGGAGCTCCAACTTTTCCGACTACGGCGTCAACGAGGCTCGCTCGATCCTGAACCCGCACGGCAAGGCCGCCCAGGGCAGCGGCGCCGCTGCCGAACAGGGCCCCGAGCTGTCGTCGCTGGCCGGTCTGTCGCTGGCCTTTGCGCTGCTGCCCGCCATTGCCGGCGCGCTGTTCAAGAATGGCAGCGCCGTGACGACGGACATCATGCTACTCGGCTTGGCCGGTGTCTTTTTGCACTGGTCGGTCACGCAGCCTTGGTAAGAGGAACTTTTGACCTTGTCGGCCGCGGCGAGGCCGTGTTTTGTACAGCGACGGCGGGGGGACCCTAAATGGCTGACATGATTATACGCACGACAGGCTGTGGTACCACTCGGCGCAGCAGGTGCGCATCGAACACGAAGAGAATGCCGCGGATGAAGTGTTCGACGACGAGGATAGCGATGCCGATGACGAGGAATACGCAGACGGCGCGTCGCACTTGGACAATGTCCCGGAAGAAGAGACGCCAAGGGAAGAGGGTGCACCGGACCAGAAGACGACCACATCGGCCAAGCAGCAGTCTGCCCTCAGCGAGCTCTACCTGCACGAGGTCATGGCGCTCGTGTCGTGCTTTTCGCTGCCGCTCATCAGCGCATTCATCCTACACATGATTCGCTCGCAGCTGAGCCGCCCGTCCGAGGGCCTCGTCTCCAACTACAACCTGACCATCTTCATCCTCGTCTCCGAGGTGCGCGTGCTCTCGCACATGATCAAGCTGGTGCAAGCTCGCACGCTGCACCTGCAGCGCGTCGTGCACCGCAGCAGTAGCCCGTTTGGCACGCTGCCCACCACCAATAGCCTGCGCATCAATGCCATCCTGGAGCGCCTCGACACCTTAGAATCTGACGCGGGCGCCGCCACGCTCCGCAGCAAGCACGGCAGCAACAATGTCGTGCCCGAGGAGGACGAGGACGAGGCCAAGGCCGCCGCCCACGAGGCCGTCCTGACAAGGGACGTCCGCAACGCCATACAGCCGGAGCTCGACGCCCTCAACCGCGCCGTGCGCCGCTACGAGAAAAAATCGACGCTGATGCAGGCGCACGTCGACGCGCACTTTGCCGCCATGGACGCCCGCGTCGAGGACGCCATTGCTCTCGCCGCCGTCGCCGCCAAGAATAGCAACCGGAGCAGCATCCTCGTGCGCGCCTTTGACGCCCTCGTCGCCCTTGTGCTGTTTCCATTCAACACCACGATGCAGCTCCTGCTCATGCCCGTCAAGTGGCTGCTCTCGCGCAGCAGCCCCCGCAGCGGCGGAAGCAGGAAGAAGATGACGGCCACCACCGCCGCCAACAGCAGTGGAGGTGCTCGTGCCGGAGCAGGAGGTAAACCGTCTGTCAAGGGCTCGCGAGGGAGTAAGTCGACTGCGCAGCCGCGCTACAGCGGCGACAAGATGCCTTCGCGCCTCGCACGCAAATGATGAATGTCTTGACGAGAATGGAGTTTCCTTTGGTGTGATGTGAGCGACGTTTTTCCCTTCTAGTCATCTCTTCAACACTCGGATTGGGCGCCAGATTGCCTGGAAGGAAGGGAAAAAGCTTGTATCAAAAATCGAGGCTTCTTATTTTCCTGTTCTTAATGGTTTTGCAGCAACATTACACGACGTTGATTTTATCCCGCATCTCTGCATAGCCGACACGATACCACACATGTTTTACCTCGATTCCTTCTTATGCCCCCTTACTATTATTATATCCATCAGCACTCTCTACTTTATTCTTGTTTACAGTAGCGTCCGAAAGGTACAGAAAATTTGAAATCTTGGTCGCTTTTGATTTGCATTCTTGTTGGAGCTTCCGGTGCAGGTTACCTGCCAACCCCGTGTCTTTAATTCCCCAGCATGGCACGTCTCAGTACACAGGCGAAACTTGTGGGCGGGTGTTGAAAATGATGCGTCTGTAGTCTTGTTCTTTATGCCAAGTGAGGAGACAAAACTCTAATAATTTGAAATTGCACGTTTTGAACAATCATGGGATCAAAGCGCTGGCCAGAGAGTGCGTTTTGACTTTTCGCTTGCCAATTTTCCCTCTCAAAGCTAAATGGACGCGTCGCGCGACTGCCACTTATGGGCCAGCGGTACAATTCACCTTTGCATAAAGTTGACCCAGAGCGAGAAAAGGAAGCTCGTGGCTTTTGCCATGGCTTGGTCTGAAGTAGTCTCGGCTGAAAGTAACGCGTACAAGGCTCACTAGGGTTTGTCTTTTGGGAGCATGGCTGCAATCAATGACCTTGTTGCTTTTTTCTTTCAAGCCAATGGCCTAGTACAGCGGCCGAATTATGGTGGTAGCGTGTTGGTGAGTATCCACCATGTCCATGTTGCAGCGTATATTTGCTTCTTGAGTGAGCCCACCGCGCTCCGCCCGCCTTGATAGGGCCGTCTTGTTACAGAGCAAACGACGCTAATCGCCGAGTTGCTTTTGTACAGTGTGCCATTCATTTCAACGGAAATGAGGTGTCAAGCAAAAGTAGCGGGTGGCTTGCTGCTCTCTTTACTTCGCCCGCACTGGCTGACAGCACGAAAGTCCTCATCTGACGAGATCGAACAGGTAAATGCAAAATGACAAAGCTGTGCTGTCAAACGAGGGGGCTGGAGTCCGGAGAATAGTATAAGACGAATGCAAAGTTGCCATGCTGGTGGGTGCTAGAGCTGTATGGGCAACAATAAATCAAGGGGCTGTGATGAGAAGCAGCTGCGGAACCCTGCACGGGAATTTAGACACGGATGCAAAAGGCCGACTACTCCGCCAGAGTCGCAAACAAGAGGCCGCTTTCCAGCAACGTACGTGGCTCAACCTGCGGCCAGCGCGAGTGCTTTCCATAAATAAATGCAAACAAGTCCGGGCCTGGCATCATCTGCATTGTGTCCCAGGTCCAATAAGAGACGCTTGCTTACATGGCGGTTTGACAGCGTGGCCGGCGCGATTGAGAATCGGGGTGGCTTCCAGCGGTGAACGGGAGGGCGCTGCATGTCTTGTGTGCTGTCTAGCAGGCAATGGAAGCATTTGTACAATGCCAGGGCTGGATATGGTATACATGAGAGGATATAATCGGCTGACTACAGCATCTCGTGCATGAAGTTGTTGCTGACACTGCCATTGAGCAATGTTGCGAGGGTGGAGACAGGACGCCATGCCCGCCATTATTAGCGGTTGAGCTGATATTGCGACCGAGGGCGCAGTGCAGAAGGCACCTCGTTACGAGGTGGAAAGCGCGTCGGGAATGGGCACCGATGGAGACTTTGGCCGTTCAAGAGCCAGAAGCAGGTAGCAGACCGACGTTCCAGTATTATTGGAGAACCCCGCGGAGCGCCTGTCTTGGATTTGATCCTGGTTAATAAGGACAGCCGGGTTATTGCCCAACTAGGGCCAAATATCGATCGATACAAAGTTGCACTGCTAAAAAAAATTGCCAGCCAGAGGAGGCTTCGATCCGGGAGTGGAGGGAGATGAGAAGCTAGCAGACCAGGGTTGGCGACGAGGCTGGGTTTGCAAGACGCTGAGGCTGAAGATGGCAACACCTTTCGGTGAGACGCGTTCGTGCTGTATGTTGCAGCGGATCCGGATGATTGGAAAATAGGATAAAGGGGCCTACTTGGCACCTTTGTACTCCGTACTGGCAGAACAATAAGAAGGCGGAACGAGATGGTGACAAAAACAGCTCAAGGTGGTCGATGATGGCATTGGCCAGGGGAGGCTGTGGTGGCGGGGGCGTGGCGGTCGATCCTGTGGCGCATCGCAATTTCCTGGATGGCAATGGCTCGCTTGCATCGCATGGCTCTGTGGGTGGCAGCTGGCAGGTTGGCAGCCATCAGAGGCCTGCACCGCCTGGTATCACACTGTCAGCTTTTTACAGAGAGAAATTGCCATGCAGAGAAGGAAAAAACGAGACCTGCAGATGGGTCTGAAGTCGTTGTTGAAAATAATTGGTGGTTTGTCTGTCTCGACAGGTTGCAGCAGGGCCTAGATATGGTCGCAGACTCTACCAGTATTCGGCTGGTGCCGTCCGCGAGTAAGCGGGCTTGTCCGAGCCCCGAGCACAGACGGGATACATTGCAAAGGACCGTGGTTGCCCCAAGATGTGATACAAGGCGCATCGTGTCATGCAGTGCGTGGTTGCTGCGCAATCTGCACCGCGTTGGACTTGTACACCAGATGCTCAATCGAAAAAGAGGGACGCCCAGCAGCATTCCAGCCGTCGCAACGGTCGCTAGGCGCGGGGGAAATGATTCGCATTCCTGGGGTATAAGATGGGCATCTCGGATTGTGGTGATACGGCCGTGTGCTGTTTATGTTTTCTTGTTTGATGGAATTGAGAGAGACGCAGCTTTGACATGATGCATTGCTGCCGTTTGCTGGTCATGGTCAGGGCAAAGTTCGGGACGGGCCTCATAACGGAATCAGGCATCAGGTACAAGATGGTACAGTGCCCTTTAGCGCTGCGACTGCCCCTCCTGCCCACTGATCATCCGCAGTCTAGCGAGCCTCCACCTGAGCCTTGGGCGGCCGTGAGCTGCATTAGTGCTGTGGCTAGGCACTTTATGGTACCTCGCTGGCCCTGGCTGACCCTGGATTGGTCGAAACCGGCCTTCTCTGGCCCAAACTGGCGCGGCCCAGAATCCCATTTTGCGGCTTCATGTGGAACTTCAAAGCTCCCTCCCCGCCCCTGCAAACCTAAACCGTCGTCGCCCTGGCGCTCCCACCATCATCCGCGTTCGTTCATCCATTCATCCATCCATCTCAACCACATTGCACGCGTAGCAATGCTCTTCAGCTTTCTCGAGGCTGGCTGAATTCGGGCCTGCATCAGTCAAATCGCTCTTATCGTGTCTTCTTTGCCTTGCATCACTCTGGCCCTGGCTGGGCCTGCATGCACGCCTCCATTGTGCCATGCATGCATCCAGCTCATGTCCGCCGCCGCCATGTATGATGTCGATGCTCGGGTGGCACCACGGGAAATTGGGCTCTCCAGCTAGCCTTGGAAATGTGCCGTCCTGGCTGTCTGTCACGGCCGCGGTGCATCGCCATCTCTCCACTCCAGCCCCGTGCGCTGGCCCCCGGCAGCTGGCTGTCCGGGTCGGCCAAGATGTACCGGCCGCTCTACTAGTTACCAGCCTACCAAGACTACCGTAGGCACTTGTCTGCCAATCGTCTTCTTCCGCGGTTTTGTTCCGTGCATTTGGTGTTATGCTTGCCTTCCTCGTGTTCCGTGGCATGACCTCTGCTTTTCTTCATGCTGTGTCTCCGTGTGCTTCACTCCCTCTTCATCCCTCCACCGTCCGTCCACTTCAAAACCCCTCGTCGACTAGTTTCCTACCTACAGCCCTGCTCACTCCCCTGCTCATATTTCTTCCTCTGATCCAGCTATATGGTCTGCGATCGGAGTGGCAGCCCATCACACCTCCCTTCCCTGCATGTCTCTCCCACCTGGCCTCCGCCACGAGCCACCTTGGACGACAAGACCGGACCAAAAGCCTGTCTCATATTGGTGTGTCCAGCGTAATTACACGCGAGACTTTGCTTATTCCTCCGTCGCCTAGAGAGACATTTTCTTTTAATTCTGCGAAGCAGCGTCCCTACTTTTTCATTCTTGTTCCTCTCAGTTATGGTTTGCTGGCCCGAGTAGAAAGTCGTTGGACCTCTGCAAGTCTACTCAACGCTCTTTTCGAAAGACGGCTTCCATCGCCGCCACTGCTCAGCATGTTTCTCAAACCTATTCGAACTTGCGCCTTGCTATGCCTCATCTTGGCATTGCAGCTTGCCACCGCTCAGAGCTTTCAGGTTGTCCGAAGAGCCGACGACGCGACGCCGACCACAGGCGGCGCACCACCACCCACAACCAAACCACCCGTTGAGACTGGCAAAGGAGACAATGGTGATAAAGACGGCAACTCCAAGTCTGGCCCTGGCCATGCGAGTGCAACACTCGCGAGCACCGCAACGACCAGCCAGAATAGCACAATGAGCGGAACCAGCACGGGAAGCACTCCCACGCCTAGTGTGCCCGGAAACTCGACTTTCCTCAATGGTGAGCCGCCCTCACTCTGCACCCGGCCGATTACCTCCAACTAACACTGCTCAGTCACAATTCCACATGGCCAGTTGCCTCTCGCGCCGACGCTGACACCAGGATGGGGTGTCGCCGGCATCATCATGATGCTCACCGGTCTGGTATACGCTCTTATCGGAATAAAAAATCCCTGGATCCACGCATTCTTTTCGACCGCATATATGGCAGCACTGGGTGTTACGGTCCTTATCGTCTATGTCATGAACGTTCCGCTGAGTAATGCATTGCAAGGAGGCTATGTCGCCGCTATTATTCTCTCCGGCTGTGCAATTGGCGCAGCTTCCATCTTCTTCAAGGAGCTGACCGAGGGACTGGGCTGTGCTCTTGGAGGGTTTTGCTTTAGCATGTGGCTCCTCTGTTTGGTCCCTGGCGGTTTGCTCCATTCGACGGCCTCTAAAGCCATCTTCATCGCCTGCTTCACGCTTGTGGGCTTCGCCTTTTATTTCAGTCGCTTCACTCGCGACTGGTCCTTGATCGTGTCCATCGCCTTCGCTGGTGCCACTATCGCAGTTTTAGGTATTGACTGCTTCAGCCGCGCCGGTCTCAAGGAATTTTGGGCTTGGATCTGGGCACTCAATGACAATCTTTTCCCCCTCGGAGCGGATACCTACCCAGTCACCAGAGGCATTAGAGTCGAGACCGCGGCCATCGTCATAATTTTTCTTGTTGCCACCATGTCGCAGGTCAGGCTCTGGAAAATCGTGCGCGAGAAGCGTGAGAAGCGGGCTGCACTCCGCGCCGAGGGCCAGCGAAACCTCGAGGCGGAGGAAGAAACCGTTGGCCGCCAGATTGAGGAAGCCAACACTCGCGATCGCGCGGAATGGGAGCGCGTATACGGTGATGGCGGCGCTGAGAGCATCACTGCCTCACATCTCACTGAGAACGGAGACGTTCACGAAAAGGACCTATCTCGCAGTAAGGTTTATGCTGCTAGAAAAGGCCCCGGCGAAGCGACTGAAATAAGCGAAATGTCGGACTGCGGACAGAGCGGCATGGACCAGCTGATGGCCGGCGAAGGAGACGAAGGCGGAGTGACTGTGCGAGTTGGTGCCGATGAAATTCCCGAAGGCCAAGTGGACGAAATGGTCGCGGGTGACGAAGACCTACCGGTCAACGAGAAGCTGGCTGAAGGTGTACATGTTCCGCAACAACCCACCACAGTCGGGCAGCGGACTTCGAGAATTTCAACCAAGAACAAGCGTGCCTCTGGCAATACCGCCACCAGTAACAGGGTGCTCGCAAACTCGCACATGGTCACACCATCACCCGAAGTCGTACCCTTGCCATTCAACGTACCCAAGGGCCACCGCGCGCGATCTGATCGATCTTCCGTCGCGACTTTCGCTGATGACGCTGAGGAAGATCTCGCCTCAGCAGCTCCACGCCACGAACAAAGAAATTCAGTGGTCAAGCGCCTGTCTCGTGGATCTGCCGGTCTTCTTCGCAGTCTGTCACAACGATCTGGCCGCTCCGCAAATACTCTCGATCCCGCTCACAATGGTGGCGAGAGTACCGAGTTGCTTCTGACACAGATGAAGTCACATCGGCAGCACCAAGACAACGAGTCACTTGCTGCTACAATGGACTTGGAGAGTGTTAGTGGGAGCCAGCGTCGCTCCATTGATATGGATGATGGCGACATTACTCCAGAGGCCGACGTGAAGGCCGTGGATGAAACAGAAGAGAAAATGGAGGCGGCGCAGGATGCTGAACACCCTGTGGTGCACACGACTGCAGTCGACCAATCTAGTGTGGCATCTCAGAAAGCAAAGAGACAAAACACGACACCTCAAAACAAGCGAAGTAGCTTCCGCTCTCAGGTAGTGGCCGGCCCTGCTGAGTCGGAGGTCCCTGATGAGTCAGTCTACGCGCCGCAATCAGAGATGCACAAGTCCGTTGCATCTGAGATGTCTGGTCCGGTGAGCTTGACTAGAGAGCGACTTCCGAGCTCGCTGTCTCGGGTTGCCTTGTCTTACCGTACCAATGAGTGGGCTAAGCATCTCAGCAATGCTGACCTGCCTGACATGGATCAACTGCCAGCCGAGAAACCCATCCGCACTAAAAAGGCTGTCAAGGAGCGAGCCAAGCCGGTCAATGTGGAGGAGTTGCAAAGGACTGCAGAAGACGGAGCGCCCGCGCCGGCGCTTCCACGATCCCAGTCCAGAATGTCTACAATGTCTATTGCCAGCGCAAAGTCGCAGACACCGGTACCAGCTGATACCGAACCCGTCCATGTGACGATTCCAGCCGCTGCCGCATTACCGCGCGATACATCAAGCCCGGTTTCGCCGACTGACACCACAGCAGCCCCTAGACTGCGTTCTGCCTCTTCTACCAACATGCGCAAAATTTCTCCGACAGTTCAACCGATTCTTGAGGAAGAGCGAAGCTTCACTGCTGTCTCTGGTGTATTGCCAGTAGCGCACGAGGAAGAAGTCCCTGCTAT
The DNA here is from genome assembly GCA_030783385.1 of Akanthomyces dipterigenus. NCBI lineage: Eukaryota > Fungi > Ascomycota > Sordariomycetes > Hypocreales > Cordycipitaceae > Akanthomyces > Akanthomyces dipterigenus. The sequence goes on along the minus strand of JARJRE010000115.1, from coordinate 56,197 downwards.
GGAAGCCAGCCCGGTCCTGGAAGCCAACCAATTCGTCAAGCCTGCCGCTGTTCCCGGGATTGTTTCCTACGCCAGTCCGCAGACACTGCTTGGTCAACGTGAGATGTTCCTCCGCACAAGGTCACAGGGCAGTCTTGTGAACACTATTGGCGAGATGCAATCCACACCTGTCCCCCCCACAACTGCCCCTAGCGACGCCGGTTCAATACACAACTACCCCATGTATGCCGCTGCATTTGCCTCGGATCCTGACGATGTCCCATTGAGTCAACGTCGCTCCATGATTCTTGGTAGCCGCATGTCGATGAATGAGTCGTCATATTCCCTGAACCGCAGCGAGAGCCGTGCCGGGAGCAGTCATGGTGTCGATAACCTCACATTCAATTCTCACCAGCCTCAGAGAAACTCGGGCCTCCCCACACAGGCTGTCCGAGACACTCAGCTTGCCAACTTTCGCATGTCTGTGTCGCAAGACCTGCGTGCTGGCAATCCAATGATGAGCAGCGGGGGTCGCGAAACTCCCTTTGCGTCGACCAACTCGCTGCTCGGCGGGCGTGAAGCCGAGGTGCAGCGCAACATTGAGATGCAGCGCCACGTTCTAATGGGCCAAAAAGAGGCCGAGGCTCAGAGGAGAGAGATGCAGCGCCGCGACAAGGAATTTTCTGACCGTGCCTTTGACGACCGCATGCGCAGCGGCGACCTGCTTGACGCCCATCGTGAGGCCATGCGCAGAATGCAGCGAGGTTCCGGTAAACGCTAATCGCAACGATACTGGTTTGACTGCTGTCAATTTCTTTCTTCGAATTCTTATCATTTCTTTTTGTTGTCTCACGGCAATTTCTATCTTTTACAATTCTCGCTCGACGCGATTTCTTCAAATTATTTTCAAGTTCTGCTACAATCAAATACCCCAGTTTATCGAAGTTGATCGCGCAACCCTTTGCGCAGTTGCCCGGCCGTGCGCATTGGGCGGAGATACCAGATGTATTGCCATGTTTGGGTGTATTACCTATTTCCGAGGCGTTTTTGATAAGAACCGCTTGTTTGTTTTACATGCTTCAATTTTATTTCTGCGCACTCTACAAAAAGCCACGACACATTGGCGCCTTTGCATACAACAGTGTAGTTTTCATAATTGATTGCATTCATATAAATCTTATATCGTCATATCCTTGAAGTCATTATACCCCTGCCAGCAACGCGCTCGGCCATTAGAACAAAAAGGTGCAAAAATCGGTGTCGCAAATACAGGCACAACGGCCAAAGCAATTGAATATACCACTCAATATTGAGCAAAGAAAATACTGCAGACGGAGATTGAACGCTACAAACGTTGATGATCCTTATTTTCCGAGGATGTGCTGTTGGCGGGCCTTGTACTGCTGTCACTCGGCTCCGGCGTTGAGAACGCGTTAGGAAGCTCGAGGGCCTCTGATGGATGCGGCTGACCCTGTGGTATCACCGGCAGCGAAAAGTTGCGCGCCGACGGAGGCGGCCTTTGAAGCCGCGGCGAGACTGGCTGTATGGAAATCTCATCGTCATTTTGGCTGTGCAGCGAAAATACAGATGCTTTGGTGTCGAGCGGTGGCAGCACCGGAGGCTGCGACGGTATGGACGACGCGAGGTGCGCGCTTCCGGGCTTGTTTCGGAACGGAAATGGGTTTCGCGGCAGGCGATTCGACCAGCTCGATGGAGGGCGGGTGATGGAAGCATCACTCCCGTGACCGCCGCCCAGAGACGTGGCAAGCCGCGGCGTGATGAGACGAGAGAGGGCGTGGCTGCCGGCTGTGCTTTCGCCAGAGGAGACGCTCTTGCTGGTTACATGAGGAGTGAGTCTATACCTGGAAGCAGAAGTGTCTGTCGTTTTCGTTTTCCTATAACGTGTGTTAGCATAGCACAGCTTTACGGCAGGAGACCAGGAATCTTACCCGGTAATGCGGGTGAGGTATCCAGCCGAGGTGGCAGTCTGCCTCGCGCTTCTATCTGGGTCATATTCGTTGTGCAGCTTGGGCCAGATCCTGCCCAGCCCGAAAAAGAGCAAAATGACGCGGTACGAGTTCATCGCATCCTTGGTCATGCCAAAGAAGAGAAAGATGGGAATCGCAGTGACGATGGAGATGTAGCCGTTGTTGAAGCTGCCAAAGTCGATGAGGCGGCTGGGCACAAAGGTGATGGCACCCCATGGTATTGGCGCGGTGGTGGAGTGATGGATCTCGTTGAAATTGAACGGCTTCAAGGTTCCCAGAGCCTGGACGTTGAGGAAGCTCAGAGTGATGGTGATGGGCAGAAAAGGGACAAGAATCGATATGACCATGAGGTAAAGGCGACGCTTGGCACGTTGGCTTCGTAAGAATGCAGCGCGGTTACTGGTCAGAGCCGAAGCAGTGACTTTGGAGACTTGTCGAAAGCGAAAGAAGGTAATGACTGGGAGTGATGTTAGTATCGTTCCAAAGCGCAACACTACGCTAGACTGGCATGGACTCACCGGCATAGATGGCAGCGACAATGGAAATGACGAGCTGAGCAATGACGTAGAATACCAGATACGGCCAAGCTGAATACGGCACCCAGCTGCACCCCATCAACGGCCCAATGGCATATCGCTGGGCCGCCAGCGGCCAGGTAAAGGCGAGCTGCACAATCGGCAGCGGAAAGATGATGAGGGCCTGGATCAGGTTGCGGCGGCGCTTCTCCCTCACCGTGAGCGGGTTGGCGCGCATGATGCCGACCTGGTGCGCGAGGTTGCGCATAATGGCCAGGAGGCAGGTGACGTAGATGCCGGCGCAGCCATTGTACACAAAGGGCTCGACGTCGCAGAGGCCGTAGCCGGGCCACCAGGCCTCCATGTTGTCCGTGTGCCAGAGCGCGGCCATGAGGATGGTGACGACGTTTTTGATCTCGACGACGACGATGAAGACGACGGCGGCAAACTCGCCGTTGCGGTAGAGCAGGCGCAGCGGCACGAGGCAGACGAGGTTGGCGACGACGCCGAGGACGATGCGCACGGCGAGGTTGGCCGTGAGGGACGGCGTGACAAAGGGGGGCGTGTTGGCGCCGAGCATGAAGATGGGCGAGTTGCCGTCGCCTCTGGCGGCGACAGCATGATGTTCCATGGTGGTGTAAGGCGTTGGGCACGGTACTTTTAATGAAGCTGGGTGTAGGAGAAAGCAGCTCAGACGGGGTATTGGGGGTGGTGAGGCCGATGGGAGAGCTCAGGCACGACTAGAGAGAAACAGCTTGCTACCAAGCGTTTGTCATGAGGAACGGACCAAAGCAAGAGAGATGAGAAGAATGAAGAATGGAGAATGAAGAGGATGTTGTTTGCTGAAGATCGGGACGACCAGGGCGGAGTGATATGAAGGACCGGCCTCTATCAGGGATCACATCCTTATACAACGTGGAGGAGGAGGCCCCAAGGTCCCTCCGCTGCAGCACAGTCAAAGCAATCAACAAGGGAAAGCCGGCAGACAGGGCAGCCGAAGGAGCGTCACATTCGTCTGAGACGAGAATAGAGATCAAAAGAACCTCAATAAGACGAGGGGTGTGCGGTGTGTACCGATCAAGCCTCCTCTCCCCGGCGGAGGTGGGAAACCCCATTGGGGGCCTTTTATCGCAGCAGATCCAGCGCCTTCTCCCAGCTCCATAACCTGGTCTGAATGGAGGTAGCAGAGGAACATGTAGCTTATCCATACACCCCATACTCTCCCCAAGAGCCCTGCCGTTGGCAAGATCCGCAACCCCCCGGTGGCGTCCAGATGGTCGGCAAACATCTGTCGACGAGGACAAGATACGCAACGGTCCATGGTCGGCTTCTCCCGTGCTGAGCCATCTCGGAAGGCGTAATGGAGCAGCGAGGGCGAGATGGCAAGCCGTCGTTGGCTGGGTTTGAGTGGTTGAATGGAGAGAGGTCGGCTCAATGCGTGTAAGCGCGGTTCTATTGACACCCAAAAAGGGTAATTCAGAGGTGGGCAGCGCAAGCGGGTCTGAGACATGGTTTGGGGTGGTGGTGTGCAGGATTTCTTTGGAACAAACATGAAAGTGAGAGTGACGAAGAGAATGAAAAAGGACCAAGGTTCCTGCATTCTTTTTATTTCTGTTTAGAGTTCTATTGTGTAAGTATGCCGAGGCGTTGCTGGGTCGCGGGGTACAAGTCCGGTCAAGGGACGTTTCTCTCCGGCTGTGTCGCGGGAACAACGTGCTGAGCAACCGGGCTGGCCAATCAACTCGTCCCCGTGGGAGTTCTGTACGTAGTCTTTCGGCACTCTGGGACATGCATTTGTTCAGCAGCATCATGCGGCTGTCCCAGCTCGTCATCATGCGGCCCGTGTTGACGAGTCTGTGCCTCGCAGCTGGAGCTGTTTGGCGTAAAAAGGCTAGGATCGAGACGGAAGAATGCCGCATGGCTGATAAATACATGGATTACAACATGGCTAACAAGCCATGTCTCTGTGTCGTTTTTTCACAAGTCCCGTCTTTGGGCGTGGTTGGTAGACATGCTTGTAGACAATGGAATGGGGGGGCTCATGGCAACCTGCCACCTGGCGGACAGGCATCGTGCGCAGCCGCATTTTTATGAGCAAATCAACAAGTACAAAATCATGGTCCGTTTGTTCCTGGAAGCGAAGCCGGTGCAAATGAAGCTCCCCTCCCTGCCCGTTGAGAATCGTTGAACGCCAAGCACGGCCGTGTCCAATATGCTACAGGCAAAAAACTCGCGAAAAATCTGCGCAAAAGCTTCCTCTCGCCACCAACAAATAAACTAGGGGGACCCATGCGAAGAACTGGTCATCCTGCCCTCGTACCACTCTGGGATGGGCGGAGTGTGCTTCGTTTCCACGTTGCCACGCCGGGTTGCGCAACGGGTGGACCCTGCCGCAGAATCTTGAGCATGGCGCGGATGCATAGACCAAACCCAACATCTAAGAATCTTTGTACTAGTCGAGAAGGGAGTCTGGGCTCTGTAGGTCCATTAAATGAACGTATCCAAGCGTGACCAGCTTGCCAGCACGCAGCAAGTCCCCATGTTCCCCGGGATGACTTGCTGTCGCACAGCGCCGATTGCGCGATTGTGCGTCGTCAATATAAAAAAAATCTGTGAAACTGACTCGGTGAAGAGCACAGTAGAGGTAAGAAAGAATATTTCATCGGAAAATTTGAAACTGAGCAATGGGGTCTCCTATGCAACCGGGCTGTGTCGTGAATTTTTGCACAAAGATTGCATTGCATAAATAACGGAGAGTTATGGGCGTCATTCCACGCCTAGCTGCAGCCCGTGGCTAGAAGAGGGCTCTAGGCAGACTCGGATGCCTGTCCGGCAGTCAAATGCCACGGTGCATGAGGTCTGCAATAGTCCCAAGCCTTGCAGCGTTGTGGGCGCCGGCGCATGGTGCAGCACCGGTACTTTCATTCAAATTTCACTCCCATCTAAGCTTTTGGCGGACAATCAGAGAGTACATGTCCCACCCGCAGAGTTGCCGTGTTGAAGCTGGTACCACTCAAACTGCCCCGTTGCGCCGCCGCGCAGCCAATCAGTGTGACGCCGCAGCCCAGGCCTTAATCTGCCGGATTTCGCGTCTGAGACGCGATCTGGCGGGCCCCTCCTCCACCTGGCGTTGCACCCAATTGCTTCCTCAGGCCAGCGCTTTCGTTTCCCGTCGTCGCAAAACCCCATACATATACATCTCGAACCAACCAAATCCATCATCAGCTCTTGTCGCAAAACGTCTCCTACAGAAACAAAGCTCTTCCCCCCTCCACAAATCAATCAACCAACCAACCACCACAATGTCTTCCATGCTTTTCCGCCGCACCGTTGCCGCCGCCCCCGCGGCCCGCGCCTTCAGCACTTCCTCGCCGCGCGCCATTGCCCGCATCTCCATCATCGGCAACCTCGCCGACACCCCCGAGCTCGTGCCCACCAACTCGGGCCGCGAAATCATCAAGTACGCCGTCGCCAGCAACTCGGGCCCCCGCGACAACCGTCAGACCTCGTGGTTCCGCGTCACCAGCTTCGCCGAGGGTCCCCGCAAGGACTTTCTCCTGACCCTGCCCAAGGGGTATGTTTCTTCTCGGGCGTGTCTTGCTTTATCGCTCGACGTGGCCTGTTTGCATCTTGTTACTGACTTTGCGATTCTGCAGTGCTACCGTCTTCGTCGAGGGCGATGCCAGCACCAGCACCTACCAGGACAAGGATGGCCAGACCCGCAACAGCTTCAACATTGTCCAGCGTACGTACCAACTTGTAGCTGGCCTAGACAGGTTTTCTCGACAGGCTTCCTCGACAGGCTTCCTCGACAGGCTTCCTCGACAGGCTTCCTCGACAGGCTTATCCTCGACGCTGAAAAAGAGACGCTGAAAAAGAGACGCTAACAATTCTGCAGGCAGCATCGAGGTCCTCAAGCGCCCCCAATCCCACAACGAGTAAATGGCCCCAACACCAGCCGATTCACGGTTGACTTGGGAAAAGCATCTCTCACGCGTGATGCGCGCGGCGCATAGGACTTGCGCAGCGGTGTACAACTCTCCTTTCGGGCTCGGAGAAGAAGGCGGCGCATCTGTTTTGTCAAGACTGTTACTTGGCGTATCTGTCTGGCGTACCCTAGCGGTATGCTGGGCGTCTTGAGCGCCGAAAGACGACTTCAAGTATGGGGCGCTCCGGTTTTCTCAATGTATGTAATAAAGCGTCACAGCTACTTTAATTCTATCGCATTAAAAACCGCAATCCTCCCATTCCGATATTTGCTGCGCTCGTAAAACGCCCACATTTGCCGCCCAAAGAAAACTACCTTAAACAAGACAACAGCTGTCCATGGAGCCAAAGCCCGCCGCCACGCCGCCCTCTTCGCTCTTGTCACCCTTTGTCCGCAGCAGATACCCCGCTACCTCATTGTGATATATCTCATCCGTCTTCTGGTCCCACAGGCACGTGCCGTAGATGCCCAGCTCGCAGATGACGCCACCCTGCTCCACGCTGCCGTTTCGCAGAATCAGGTTCGACACGGGCGGCGGCGTGATGAGCTCCATCAGAATGTACGAGCTCCAGTGCGCCTCGGGTATCGACGCCAGGTGGGCCGGGATGGCGCCCCTGTAGATGTTGTTGCCGCCGCCCTCGCGCTGCGGCTTGAGCACGTACGCCTCGGCCTGCGCCGGGTCGAGCGCCCTTTTGCGCGCTTCCAGCCCCGCGGGCGACGTGTCCATGGGGTATATGTTGGTGAATGTCTTGGCGAGCTCGGCGACCTGGTCGGCAGCGGCAGCCTTGACGAAGCGGCCGAGGATGGACGGCTCCGACGCGGGCTGCGGCGTGGCCAGGACCTGCTGCACCTTTTTCGTGCCGGCGAGCTGCGTCAGCACCGTCGGGCACTTGATGGCCGCAGACCGCTCAATGTGATAGCGGGCGTCCCACGCATCCTGGTCCGGAAAGTCGCTCGGGTCGTACATGCCGCGCAGGTAGACCACGGCGACCTCGTACGTCCGGCCGGGGCACTGCGGCGGGTGGTACAGGAGCTGGCGCCGGGCGGTGGCGGCGAGGGACGTCCGCGTCTTGATGGCGGAGACGCCGAGGCGGAAGAGGGGCACCTCCGGGACGATCTCGGCCAGGCGGTACTCAATGTGGCGCTGGTCAAATACGTTGCGCTCGCCGTCTTGCACGATGAAGAGTATGCAGTTGGTGTGGCCCAGCTCGGACGCGGGATACGCGTGAAAGGCCGTCTCGAGCCCCGCGGCCAGACCGGGGATGCTGTCATTGCCGGGAAGCTCCATCATGTCAGTGGGAATGGCATTGCCGAGGAGAGGGTACTCTCTCGTGGCGAGGTACTTGTGTAGGCGGGAGGTGTAATATGAGAGACCGCCGAATGAGGCGGCAATCGTGTTGAACTCGACTTGCTTGGCCTGGAATGTAGGCGAGCTTGTTGTAGTGTCCTGATGCACCATGTAGTCGGAACGAAATATACCCAGAGACAGTGACTGTGACGTATGAGAGTCTGATTCACGATCGCTGTGGTGAGCGTCTCACCTGTGTGTAGCCTTCGGCCTTGACCTTTTGGTGAATGGCCCACAAGTTCTTGATAAACTCATCACCTTCAATAACCCTGGGTGCATATCCCTGCATTAGCTTGACGAAACACAAACGTACGAGATGCTGGTGTGCGTACTGATTGACTGTGTCCTCGATAAACTCTTCGTTTCTGCTCACGGCGGCGTAAAGCTCATTGTAGATGGTCTGGACGCCAAGGGCCTGCGCAAAACACTGTCTGGGAAAGGGACTGGGGAACAGCGTGACGGGCGCGGGCACGGCAGCGATGGCCTCGGGATCGGCCTCTGCCGCGATAACTGTAGGTGGTGGTCGGACCACCAGACCGTGGGCTGCAGACCAGTCTTTGATAGTGTTGACCAGGTGCTCCGTCTCTGTGGTTGAGAGCGACGGCGGGTATGCCGCGCCAGTGATGCCGGACATGGTACGAGTTCCAGCAGTGACGAGGTCAGGCGCCTGACTTCTAGTAATGGTTCAAACCACCAAGAATTCGCTCGCTCAGCATGAAATGTTACAAATTAGCGTCCAAGGCTCAGACTACGAATCGACGGATCAAGAGCTCCATCCGTTTCCATTGCGGTGCTAGAGCAGCTTATTAATCGCTAGGTATTCGCTCACCTCCGCAAATAGTGGCACCGCCCGCTGCTCGAGGTGGCTTGCGACGCTACCTGTTGGAGGTGATGGCCAACATCGCCAACGTATGGAGGCGTGTACACCAGACATACTCGTGTTTGGAAGACATGGTAATTTCTGACAAGTTTGCTCACTGGAAGCCAACAAGAATGCGCTGTACCTGTTTTAATGTGAAATATGTCTACCGGCCAATCCATTCAGCGATTCCGTTCCACTGGATAAAAATGCGCTATGCGGCCTCTTCATGTGTAAAGCAGCGAGTTTTACGAATAAATTGCAATTACGTTTACCACCTTTGAGCAGTCAGGAAAGACGACCCTAGGACCCCTACTCGTCTGTGAAGAGCTGCTACTGACCCCTGGCACTGTCGGCGCGTTACAGCGCGTAGATTGTTGCGCGGCCCACTAAATTTTTGTTACGGCTTCAACATGGTAATTTACCGTTGCTAAATCAGAATACGTCTCAATCATATGAACTACATCGCTTCAGCTGATCTGGGTGCGCCGCGTCGCTCACTTGACCTGAATTCGACTACCAGCACAGTCGGTGAGCGAGGCCAGTCCGCTCAACGTGGCCAGCTGACTCGCTGGTTCCAGCACCTCCTGCAAACGCTTCCAGTCACTGAGCCTCACTTTTGCCTATTTGTCGCAAACATTCCTACTCCCGCAACACCATACATACCCGAGTGTCTTCGCCCATCAGAACTTTTGTACTTTATTCTCAGGCTACACAGGCATCTTCCCGGTCCACTGGTCTCGCCATTGTCAAGTCGCCGCGCCCAGGCACCCTGCGTATTTGTTACACGCGATCGCACGAGAATGCCCATTTCAACTTGCAGAGGAACTCCCGTGCAAATGCGCAAGGTATGAAATAGACTCTTGCAAGATTTCTGTCAGCCAACCGGTTAAGCATGGCAGAGTCCGTTCCACCAGTCTAACAAGTGCACAGTAAGAGAAGCGGGTGGCTACAGCTGTTACTCGTCCGAACACGAAGGCTAGCATGGCGCAGCCATCATCAGAAGACCCGTTCCTTTGGGACACCGACAGAGTCTGTAAAGAGCTGTGTTTTGATGGCGCGCAGTGGACTAAAGATGTCTCGGCGCTTGAGTCGCGCTTGCGCGAGAACCTCGTCGATGGCGAAACCCTACTAACGTACGAGCTCACTTTTTCGAAAAAGGAGCTCATGGAATGCCTCGGAATCACGGCTGCTCGCCATCGAGTTCAGCTTGCGAGGAAGATTATAAGTCTCCAGAATCAAAGTCTTACGTTTCGCGAAGCAAGAAGCTGCATCGAAAGTGGCGACGCTCCGGAGGTTCCCCAGCAAGCTCGGACGCCGATCGTGCCCGTTCCATCACCATTGTCAGTTGCGCCTACGAACTCTGCTCCCAGACCCACCCAATCAAATGCTGTTGCCCGGGAGCAAACAACAATATCCGACAGGTCCCCCAAAAAAGCCCGCCGCGTGGTCCCTACCTTGGTTAGCGATATACAACCCGGCATTGCTGCCCCGCGAATGCAGGGGTTCGAGGAGTCCCAGCCAGCAACTGCCCAGGCTACACACATCGTGCGTCCTTCTTCGCCAGTGAGGGACTCACCCATGGCATATCTTGGCAAGAACGCAGTACATCAAGATCTGTATGCACATTACAATTCCGATAGTGGCTCAGACACCTTCGGCTCAATCGCAAAACCGTCTCAGCCTCGTGGAAAGACAAAAGCCATCTACTCTATTGTCAAAAGATATCTTCTGAAAAACAACAGAAAGGTCTCCCAAATCCAGTTGGGTATCAAGACTGGCGCCTCCTCTGACGACGGCCGGGACATTGTCAACTTTGACGAATTGGCGTCTCTGGACGAAGATACTCTTCGCGAGATAGCGGACGAGGAAGAGGAAAACAAGCAGGCAGACTCATCTATACTTGGCACAGAGCGCGTCGAGGAAATCATCAACGAGGAAATCGCAAAGATCAAAGAACGGTGGGAAGAAAAGAAGCTTCCCAAGCACCAAAAGAAGGCATATCGTCTGTGGACTCACGCCAGAAAACACGGCCTGCTGCGTCAACAAGCCTTTGCAGCATTGAAGCAGGCGGAACATCTTCGCAATCGTCTGAGTACATTGACCAGGGACTTGAGAGTGCTGCCTTGGAAGGCGCAGGACGAGTTGCGTTTTCAGGTGCACATTGTCGAGCAAACGGTGGTTGATAAGCTGCACCAAGAGTGGCTCACCAACTTGTTCTCCCTACGCAGTGCACCACCAAAACCTGCACCTATCCCTACTCAGCGACGCAACTTGTCTCAAACCAAAAAGTTTATTCACAACGACGAGCTTTCGAGCTCTGAAGAAGAAGGGCCTTTGGATAATTTCATCGTTGATGACGAGCCTGCGTTTGCAGATTCTGCACGCAGCCCTCTCTCGCCAGCTGGCCGCACCCACCTTCCACCAGCACACCTGCGCTCTTCGCACAGCCCTGCTTCTTCCATCTTCCTCCCTCCCTCCAGCCAGCCCGAGTCTTTCATTGACTTGACCCAGGCCTCTGACGTTGAAATGGAGGGCGCAGAGGTGAAGATGGTGCCTAACACATTTGACCCCTTCACCCAATCTCTGCTAGCAGAGATTGGGAACACGTCTCCCAAAGTCTGGGCCCAACAAAAAGATCGTTTTCGTCTGGCCATTTCAATCCTTTGGAATCTCGACTTTGACAGGCGTGAAGCGCTTTTCCAGTCCCTTGCTGCATCGAGTATCTCCGATATTTGGATGGAGCTAGTGGACAAAGCTCATGAGAGGCTTGACGCCGCCGATCAAACATTTGATCCAGATGCGGCGTTTGACTTGACGCTCGTTTATCTGAGCTTTCTGAAGTGCAGATATTACAAACAGCAGAAAGTCTTGAAGATGGGCCAAAAAGACGTGGGAAAGTTGGAAGACTCAGAGGAATCCTTTCCTCCATTCTGCGGCTTCCTCGCCACCATCAAAGACGCATTTCCGCAGCGAAATCAGATCGCTCGGCTGGACGAGTTCGACGACGAGCTCATGGAGCTAGATGAACTACCGGACGACGCCACTTCCAAACCAGCTGCTGCCAAGAAGACGAAAAAGAAGGCGATTGTTCTTGACAAAAGTGGTGTTGAGCTCCGTGAGCGAGCAGCTCGCGATGCGAAAGAGCGGGAACGACGCAAAAACATGAATCGAGCAAATATACAAACTACGAATTCATATGACGTCGTTCCCGCACAGTCGCCTCGATTCATCATCAATGAATCCAAGACGGATGACCAAGGGTTCATATACGTTGATTCCAAGATTTCCCCTCGCATCAAGGATCATCAGATTGAAGGCGTTCGATTCATTTGGAATCACATCGTGCAGGACAAAAGTAAGCGCCAGGGATGCCTTTTAGCCCACACCATGGGCTTGGGAAAGACGATGCAGACAATCACGTTTCTAGTTGCCCTGCGAGAGTCCGCGCTGTCGGAGGATCCTACAGTCCGTGATCAGATACCCCAGGATTTACGAGAGTGGAAAGTCTTAATCCTGTGTCCGGCGGGCTTGGTTCAGAATTGGGAAACCGAATTCGCAGAATGGGCTCCCGAGGACCTGATGGGAGAAATTATCTCCATTGACGCAACGCAGAGTCCTTACAGCAGACTTGATAACGCCAAGAGATGGGCTGATGGTGGTGGTGTGCTGATCATTGGATACAACATGTTTAAGGCTGGATACAGAAAGGGCCAGGAGAACACTATTACCATCGATCAAATTCTCGTCGAGCAGGCAACCGTGGTAGTCGCGGATGAGGCTCACACTCTGAAGAATCCAAAAGCGAAGATTTCACAACTCGCCTCCGAGCTCAAGACAAGCACACGAATTGCCTTGACTGGCTCGCCACTTGCAAACAACGTCGAGGAGTACTATGCAATGATCAACTGGGTTGCCCCGAATTTCTTGGGTCCACTCCAAGAGTTCCGCGACATGTACGCCACGCCAATCCACCAGGGCCTTTATCATGATTCATCCAACTATGAAAAGAGAAAAGCCATGAAGTTGCTCCAAGCTCTCAAAACAACAGCGGCGCCAAAAGTCCACCGTGCGACTATTAAATCATGTTTGAAGCACGAGCTTCCACCAAAAGAGGAGTTTGTCATTTCGGTCCCACCTACCGAACTGCAACGCAGATTATACGACCTTTACATGCAAGGCGCTCACAACAGTGGAGAAAAGATCAACCAAGTCAACTTATTTGGTGTTTTGAATCATTTGGCATTGATTTGTGCACATCCAGCGGCATATCGCAAAAGAGTCATTGATATAAACAGCGCATCGGAGCAGGGGCAAGATGTTGCGAGATTCCCCATGGAGACAATCTCCCGGATCTTGAAGATGACTTCTGGTCCAAACCTGGAGCGGACCGAGCTTTCGTACAAGGTTGAGCTTCTGAATAAGATTCTGGACCAATCGAGCCGACTTGGTGACAAGGTCCTGGTGTTTAGCCAGTCGATTCCGACTCTGAATTACCTGGCAAAACTTTTCGAGAAACAGGGGCGCAAGTTCTGTCGTCTCGATGGCTCAACTCAGGTGTCAAAGCGACAGCAAATGGTCACTGAATTCAACTCAGGCGAGGAGAGCGTGTACCTGATTTCCACAAATGCAGGTGGTATCGGTCTGAATATACAAGGCGCCAACCGAGTCGTCATCTTTGACTTCAAATGGAACCCAGTCGCAGATCAGCAAGCGATTGGTCGAGCTTACCGCATCGGTCAAAAAAAGGCCGTGTTCGTTTACCGTTTCGTGGTTGCTGGTTCGTTCGAAGACGACTTGCAAAACAAGGCGGTTTTCAAGATGCAGCTAGCATCTCGAGTTGTGGACCAGAAGAACCCTGTCAGCTGGTCAAAGCGGCTCGCCAACTTGATGCATCTCATCAAAGATGTTGACGCCACCGATGCCCGATTTGAATTCAGAGGCAAGGACGCCATCCTCGACCACTTGCTGGATCATGACAAAAGCAAGGCCATCCTCTCAATCATGTCCTCGGACACCTTCGAAGAAGAGGACGAGACGGCAACACTGACAGCTGAGGAGCGCCAGGAAGCTGACAGCATGGTTGAGCGACACAATCTACGTATGACGGATCCAGCAAAATACATTCGAGTGATGGAAGCAGAGAGGGTTGCCAGCAATCAAAGACCTGCTTCACACATTGCGTCGGGCAAGCCGAACAAGGACTGGTTTCCAGAGCGACCTGACCATGCTTTTGAAACCTCGACGCTCTCCAGTCACATTGCGCCACCGCCTCCGCCTCATCTGGCACAGACGCTCGCACCGGCGCCAATGCCTCAGCTTGACTCTCATGGCAGCCACAGCAATTTTAGATCCATTGCTCCTGCCACAGGTGGAAACGACACATCTACATTTTGTAACCCGCCTGGGCAGGTCCCTGACGCACCGACGTATTCAACGGCGCCAATGCCAATCTTAGGAGCTAACACCTACTACGGCAGCAACGGCGGTTCCGATTTCAATCCAGTCTATCCTTTGAGCAGCAATGGCGTTTCTGCATTCAACGAGCAGTCATGTCGAGTCGCGCGAGAGAAATTCCAACACAAGCTGGTTCTTGCACTGGCCTCACTTGAGTCACGCTATCTGAATCTCCGGTTGAATATTCCGTCGAAAGCAGCCTCCGTCACCAGCGAAATCGAAACTGAGCGAGCAGAGCAAAAAAAAGGACTCTCACACGACACTCTGCGCTGGAACATGCTGTCTAGCAAGCTCGGTAACCAGAAGCTTCTTCTAGCCATTGCATCAGGCCAACTTTCCGGAAAGTTTTTAGGTCGCGCTGATGAGGACGACATACAGAACCGTGTTCAGCTACAGGAGAGTCTGCCTGACGCGTGGTTCTTGGGTAACATCGAATTGGGGGGCAAGCCAAAGGACCCCGAGGTACGACCAGCAAACCAAGAGAAGATGCAGCAATCAGACAAAGAAGAACGCAAAGACTGACGTAATTTCGCGAGAAAAGAGCCTATCGAACATTATGCGATCGCCGACCCGATGGATTGATAATAGAATTAACAAAGCACAGGCGATGGACGACGCACGAGTAATGCGACGGGCATCGGACATGCGAAACGACGTACGAGCCGAACGAGCGCCGGACCTTCCATCATGGGCGAGCAAAGTGTTGGGTGGTACAAGTGGCCAGGGACGGCTAGCCGAGAGCTTGCTCAACAGACGAATGCATTGAGTGGAATGGAGGAAACGTTTTGCTTTTGGTTGGCTTCTGGTTGGAGTAGAAGGAAGGTGAGGTATTACGGGAGAAGGCAGATTTGCATTGGAAGAGGCTGGCGAGCACGGCGCATGACTTGGAAATGAATTGGCGTTTGGGCAGTTAAATGATGATTACCATTGCAGAGACAATGGAAGATTTGCATCTCGATACGGAGTTTAACTGCTTAGCTTACAGCAATGACAGCATTGACAGCAAAACATGCGACTGTGAGATGCCGATCCGGACGAGGCGCTGTACTAGGTAAAATTGTAGACGCACTCTGGCAGTCCATTGTAATGACGGTGAGATGCGGAGGTAACGGGCGCCAGAGCGAGACAGGGGCATACAAGATGAGCCCACTCCAGCCGATAGAGCGCAGGCAATTTGATATTTCCCCAGACAAAAGAACTATTTTTCACAGCTAGTGTGCGCCGGCCCTGGTGCTGATAGATGCAGGATAGAGTGCCGCTTTAATGTCGTGCGCAGTGCAGGTTTTGGTGGCCCAGACTCAGGCCGAGTCCGGCGCGGCGCCACCAAAAGAAACAAGACGAATCCACTCAACGGCCGACCGAACATCACGCCAAACAGCGAGCCAGCGCCGGAGTGACCCGCTGTAGGCTTGGTGGGAGCAGCGTTGAAGGGCCCGAGTTACAGGCCATAAGCAGTGGATTTTAGGGCGCGGCAGCGTTTTTCTTGCAAGTGTCTGTGCTGCTCGCAGTAATGTGCACACCACCACGCCATGCCGGATTACCCGCATCCATGCAGGTAATATTCGACTGCTTTATTATGACTGGGAGTGGATTGGTGCGCACTGCGGATGGATGATGCACAGACAGGCAGCACCGTAAAAGCGGCAGCCGGTACCAGCCAGTCAGAGGGCGGCGAATTCGGAACACGCAGCTGGACTAGCCACCGGCCCAGTCTTGTTCCGCCGCGATCGAAATGACGCTAAGTTTGGCTTAGCACACCGTAGGGGCGTCCCGCCGCTGGGCACAAAGTCAAACCCGGTTGTGCCGTTTCGCCCTTTCTTCCTGTCACCTTCTCTCTTTCCCACTCGCATCTTGACTTGAGACGAAATCCTTTTTTCCCTACTTTCCAGTTACCGCTCATACGCCCGTTCTCACTGTACGAGGCATATGATCTGTTTAGCACCGTGTACTCCCATTGTCTGATTAATAAAACCAAAAAAAATTGCCCCCTCGCACAAACAACCCCCTCGAGCCCTGAGATACTTTTGACCAGTGCTGCCCATCTTATCGAATCCGGACCCTGACCATCGAATTTTCCGACACCGAATTGACTCGCTGCCATGGATAGCGTCCTTCGTCAGTCCAGGGCCATGTGCCCCTTCCTCAAGGCGGCCTCCCCCGCGACCCTCCGCGCCATGTCGACGACGGTCCGCCCCAAGCCCGCATCGCCCTGTGGCGGCACCATGTCCAAGCTGCAGGTCTACGCCCATCGGTGCCCCGTCATGGGCAAGGCCCTCGCCGTGCAGTCGTCCAAATATGCTGCGCTCTCCGGCCTCCGCGCTTTTTCCGGCAACGGCAAGCCCGGCCGTGCGAGCATCCACACCAGCCGCAACCAGGAGGCCCGCGCCGTTGAGACGCCCTTCCTCAACGGCCGTGACAATGGTACGTAGATGACCCTGGAGGGGGGCTGCTTCTTGTATGAATCCACCGCAATGGCGCGCGGATTGCTAACAAGCGTTGAAACAGCACCCATGCCCCCGACTATCCCGCTACATCGCAAGGAGGCCTCGACGGCCGCTGCTGCCGCGTGCCCGAACCACGGTGCCAAGTTCAACTACGATGGCTTCTACACCAACGAGCTCGACAAGAAGCACAAGGACAAGTCGTATCGCTACTTCAACAACATCAACCGCCTGGCCAAGGAATTTCCCCGCGCTCACATGCTCAACAAGGAGGAAAAGGTCACGGTCTGGTGCGCCAATGACTATCTCGGCATGGGCAGCAACAAGGTTGTCCTCGACAAGATGCACGAGACTCTCGATGAATACGGTGCTGGCGCTGGCGGCACGCGCAACATTTCGGGCCACAACAGGCATGCCGTGGAGCTCGAAGGCACCCTGGCCAAACTGCACGCCAAGGAGGCTGCTCTCGTCTTTTCGTCCTGCTATGTCGCAAACGATGCTACCCTGGCCACTCTTGGCAGCAAGCTTCCCGAATGTGTGATTCTCTCCGACAGCCTGAATCACGCGTCGATGATCCAGGGAATCCGACATTCCGGCACCAAGAAGATTGTGTTCAAGCACAATGACGTTGCCGATCTCGAGGCCAAGCTTGCGTCGCTGCCGCTTCACGTACCCAAGATTATTGCCTTTGAGTCCGTCTACAGCATGTGCGGCTCGATTGGACCCATCGAAGCCATCTGCGATCTCGCCGACAAGTACGGCGCCATTACGTTCCTCGATGAGGTTCACGCTGTCGGCATGTACGGCCCCAGCGGTGCTGGCGTTGCCGAGCACCTCGACTGGGAGGCTCACAAGGAGGGTATGCCTCGCGGGACAATTATGGATCGCATCGACATTATCACTGGTACTTTGGGCAAGGCTTACGGCTGTGTGGGAGGATACATTGCTGGCAGCGCCAAGCTTGTTGACATGATTCGTTCTCTGGCCCCAGGCTTCATCTTCACGACGTCTTTGCCCCCGGCGACTATGGCTGGTGCCAAGGCGTCGATTGAGTACCAGATGGATTACGATGGCGACCGCAGACTGCAGCAGCTTCACACCCGCGCCGTCAAGGAGGAGATGAACGCACGTGACATTCCCGTCATGCCGAACCCCTCTCACATCATCCCCATCCTGGTTGGCAATGCTGAGCTGGCCAAGGCTGCCTCGGATATGCTCCTCCAAGACTACCAGATCTATGTGCAGTCCATCAACTACCCGACTGTCCCCGTTGGCCAGGAACGCCTGCGCATCACGCCCACGCCCGGACACACCAAGGAGTACCGCGACGAGCTGGTGGCTGCTGTTGACGAGATCTGGACTCGACTTGGCATCAAGAGAACATCGGAGTGGGCTGCTGACGGCGGCTTTATTGGAGTCGGTGAGGAGGGCGTGACCGAAGCGGCCCTGTGGACTGACAAGCAACTCGGAATTGAGCAGGCTAGAGAGGAAATGATGGCAACTGGACAGGTTAAGAACGGTACGAGCTTCACCGAAGCGCTCCTCGAGCGCGAGGCGGCTGGTGGTCGCGCTGCGGGCGTGGCCGCCGCTTAGAGGCAGCAGCGCAGCTGTGTACTCTATACATAACCAGTGAAGCGGTCCAATCTCATTTCCATTCTATCTAGGTGCATGCCGATTCCCTCGGTAATGTAATGGCTCTTATTTCTGGATGATTTTACTTTGATAGCTGTAGGGACTTGTATTACCCCGTACCAGCCTCAACGAATTAATTAACATGTGATGCACAAGCATTGCGCGCTTCGACGTCGAAACTAGAGTTCAAGATCGTGCCTTGCGCAGGCTCTCGCCCGAGTGACGTGACATGGAGATGACTGCTATTACGCGTACTTGTTGTGTGTAATGATTGTCTGTGTCGTTGTTTATATATCCTCGGCAATAACTGAACCAATTGGATCATCTGTGTTGTAGTCGGCTGGCAGAGGGAAAACGGGCTAGTGTCGGCTGTCCCCAGCCTACCGGCCACGCGCTCATGATTTGCCGAGTCTGGGGAAAGAGATTGGGCTTGTCAATGACATGGAGGTACGTACTGGTTCGCAGCTAATTTGTGTGTTGCACTGGCGCAATACTCAAGCAGGTGGGCAGGTGGCAGTTGGCAGGGTGGTATCTGGACATGTGGTGGGTTTAGGTTTGTGGATGTGTGCCTTGAAGATCAGGCTGCAGAAACCCTACCAGGTCTGGGGTAGGAGGGGAGTCATGCAGCCTGTACAGAGCACCACCGCCAGCAGCTTTGACCTCTTTTTTTTGCAGCTGGAAATCAGCCCATCGGTTATAACTGGGCGGAAGAGGGCAAGAGGGCTTTTGAGTCAAATTGACTCGCGCGAAGAGGTGCTACAGGGGGCCAGGAGGTCAGTTTACTGTCCAACAGCCTGGCACGAACGCAGTGACATTCGTCCGCTCGCCCATTAGCCGGGTGGGCTGATGAGTCTAACCCGCGCAGGCTGGGCAGTTTTAGCAGGAAAAAGAAACCCCAGAGAAGGATTGCTAGCTGCAGTGCCTCCAGGCGGCCGGATACGCGGGCCAATTTAGTCCTCCGTACCGAGGAACCGCCCTACCAGACAGAGCCTGCGAATGGTCAGCCGCACGGAATACTACAGCGCAAGGTGCTCAGTCGAAGCAGAAACCAGGGCCATTCTCTGCTAGGATTTTTGCGATTGTCGGTGCATTGTCTTATTTTTGTTTTATTTTTTACCATGAAAGTAGGGGACAAAAGGACAACTGTCCCGGGGACCTGGAACAGCAAAAGCAGCGACAGGAGAACAGAATCAGCAACGGCGAGAACACACCAGCATTGTCCGCCAAAAGAGTCCTTTTCTCTTCCTAGTCACCTCGAAATAACTCGCTACCTTGCAATTGAACAGTAGCAGCTTTTGCTGTCATTGAAGCAGCTAGCTCCGATCTGGGGAAAAGGCGGGTTCGGGGTCCCCAGCAGCCCGGCCGAAGCGTCTGCGCGAGCAAGCTTTTACTACGGTGGCATCATCCACAACCGCGCAGGACTCGCTTCTACATACATGCAAAAACAGGGACTGACTACTACATATAACGGCCAGACTTTTGCGTGGAGAAAGGAACACCCTCCGCCCGTTGCGACTCGCCTGAACGGGAAACTTGGTTACGCTATCCGTGCCTTTACACGCCGGCCCCCTTCCTCAGCCGTCCGCGGACCAAGTGGGCTTTGACACATACACAACGTTGCCTGACTTTTGGCTCTTATTTTTAGCCGTGGTTGCTTTTACTTTCTCTTGACCATTCAACCACGGCCATTCTCATTTACCACTTGAAGCGAATACCTCTCTCTGATTGACGCTTGTCCCAGGGGCGCACTCAACTCTCGTCCCTCGAATTGTTATTACTTCTGGCAAATAGACCAATATCGCCTGGTCTCGGCCCATAATCTTCTCCCCCATCTCAGTCACCTACAGCAGCCTCGACAGCTCACCCAACCCACGGCATCTACGCAACGCATCCGACCAACCACCACCACCACGCAGCCAAGCAATGCAGGCCGCGCAGAACAAGGGCCCCAAGGCTTGCACGGCCTGCGCAAAAGCAAAAGCGCGATGTATTCCAGGCAGCACAGACGCCGACAAATGCGAAAGGTGAGCTTTCTTTTTGTTGAGAGGTTGCTTTGTTGGCCATCACATGTCAAAAACTTGCGTGGTGGGCTTGGCCCCTCCCGCAGCCTTGCTTCACTATGTGGATGGGGTCCGGCGAAGTGCGCAACGGCTGCGGACGGCAGGAAATGAAGATGTTTGAAGGCGGATGAAGTATGTACTGACATTTTTTCAATCATTAAGGTGTCAAAGACTGAATAAAGAATGCTTCTCCCGTCCGCCGGCCCCGCCGCGCATCAAGAAGCGGCCCAAGCGGTCCAGAGTCGCAGAGCTGGAGAAGAGACTGAATGAACTGTCCTCGCAGGTCGGCCAGGGCCACGCGAGGCTGCCCACGCCCGACGATGCGGCCACGTCGGAACGCGCCACGTCGAGCGCCAAGACGGTCAAGAGCGGCGACCTTCAGAGCGACCTGGTCGAGATTGTCAACCTGCAACACTGGTTCCCGAACCCGGCCAGCTCCCCCGGCGGCGGCGGCGGCGGCGGCGGTGCTGGTGGTGGCAGCGCAGGTGGCAAGGAAAAGTCGGCATCGCCCGCTGGATGGGAGGCCGAGGCCTTTCAGCACATGGACTCCATCTGGCCGCTGCCCGACGACGCCGCCGGCCTGCTCGCCGATTACCACGAGCTCTGGGCCGTCACGTTTCCCTTCATCGTCGTGCCGACGGACATGACGTCGGAAGACTTGCGGGACAAGCGTCCCTTTCTGTGGAAGGCCATGATGCTGACGGCCACTTTTTTTGACGCCGCCCGCCAGACGCGCCTCGGCAGCGAGCTGCTGTCCGACATTGCCCGCGCGGCCGTGGTCGAGGGCGTTAAGACTCTGGACCTGCTCCAAGGCATGCAGCTGCTCATTGCCTGGTACCAGTACGCCGTCAAGGGCCACCAGCTCACGAACCTGCTCTTCCTGGCGCGCTCCATGTGCGTCAACCTCAGCTCACCCAACTGCGATCCGCTACCGGGCGACGCGCGCTACTCGCAGCTGGATCCGCTGCGAGCATACGCCGCCACATATTATATCAATACAATGTGAGTAGTGTTCGCGAGACGGCAGGTATCAAGCAGCGTAGAAATCCTAACGAGAAGATTGTACAGCGTCTTTGCCACGAATAAAAAGACAGACGTCTTTATGAATACATCTCACGTCGAGCTGTGTCTCAAAACCCTAGAGAACGCGGCAGAATACCCATCAGACGTGTTTCTCGTCAAACTAGTCAAATCGCAGCAAATTGCGCAGAACATTGCCCTCACCATGTCCTTTGATCCCAGCCAGCAACTTCAGCTCCCCATTACAGTCATGGTGCAGACTTTCCAGGAACAAATCAAAAACTTTCGAGAAACGCTGCCCAAGCACTTGCAAGATGATGGTCAGTTTCTTTTCCCCCCCATTGCTGTGGTTTCTCTTTGCTAACACTTGACAGCATCGCTAAACGGTCACATACTCATTTCCGAGATCCTGCTCACCGACATTGCCCTATCGGACCAATACTGCGGCCCGGCCAGCATGCCGGTTGAGGCGCGTCTCGAGATGCTCTGGTCGTGCATCCGCTCGCTGCGCGCCTTTTTCCGCGCGCGCTTCCTCAACCGCGACATTGACAAGCCGCAGTACGTCAACCTGACGACGTCCGACGTCGCCTACAGCCTCATCACCAGCATCAAGCTGCTCACGCTGCAGCTGCCCGGCTGGGACCCCAAGCACGTCGCCTCGGAGCTCACCATTACCCACATGCTGCACTGGCAGATCAACGACCTGGCCCTCATCATCGAGAAGCGCCGCGCCGAGCCCACCACCGCTGCGGCGGCGGCCGCCGCCGGTGGCAAGGTGGCGCCGCCCATTGCCGAGGATCCCTGGGAGCGGCTCCTGCGTCTGCTCTTCAACGCGCGCGAGCTGGTCAACCTGCAGTGCCACTCGGGCGACATGGCGGCGGCGGCGGCGGCGGCCCTGCCTGGGATCCCTGGCCCGCCTGGGTCGTCGCAGACGCTGCTGGGCGAGCTGGACGAGTCGGTGTGGTTTGACATTGTCAACGAGACGGCCTGGAACATGAATGACGAAATCATGTCTGGGTAGACAAGGCGTGGATGGTGGGAGATGGGACTGTATATAGCAAGCATACACTACAGGCGATGGGTGATATTTAGCGACTAAAGGGCATTTATTGTTGCGCGTGTGGTCTTTTCACGAGCGCTTGGGATTTGCGCATTGAATTTGTCAGTGTGGCACGCCACGTTTTGGGAGTTTTGTTGGGATTTATTTTTCTCCGCACGAGGCAGATTGCAACCCCCTCGTTCCGGTTCTCAAAGGAGACGTTATGCCGTGTTATGTCTGGAAACTTGGGTAATAAAAGACTGAACGCGGTCATGTTTTTTATAGTGGTCGTTTCTTGTACATTATTCATTCATCCAATATACAGCTACATATACCCCCCTCTTTGAGACCATGAGCTATGATATCCCCTGTCTACACTTTCTGTCCTATCATGCCTCATCATCCACCTGCACGCCCTGCACCCGCGCCAGCACCAGCCACCGCAGATCGCCCTCGGCCGTCGCCCGGTGAATGGCGTAGAGCTCATCCAAGAACGCGGGCGCAAACGAGCCCGGCCCGCGGACCTCGTCGCGCTCGACGGCGTACTGCGCCGCGATGCCAAAGACGGCGGCACCCGCGACGGTCGCCAGCAGCGCATCGGCCGGAAACGCGGCGACCGTGGCGCTCACGGCCGTGCCGAGCGTGCACCCCGTGCCCGTGACGCGGCCGAGCATGGCGTCGCCGTTGTCGACGCGGTACGTGCGCGCGCCGTCGCTGGCAATGTCGGTCGCGCCCGTGAGGAGCACCACGGTGCGGTGCCGTCGCGCCAGCGCCGCGGCGAGGCGGGCGCGCGCGGGGACGCTGAGCTCCGTGGTGGAGTCGACGCCGCGCTGGGTCGCGGAGGAGCCGCCGTAGAGGGTCTGGATCTCGGCGGCGTTGCCCTTGATGACGGCGAAGCGGCCGAGGGCGAGGATCTCAGCGGTGGCGGCGCGGCGGATGGCGGTGGCACCGGCGCTACAAACAGACAAAGTGTCAGTCTATCGAAAGGAAAGACGGAGGGATACAAGGTGGTAAGGGGAGGAAAAACGTACCCGACAGGATCGAGGATGATGGGCCGGCCGGCGTCATTGTACGCCTTGATGGCTTGCTTGTAGTTGGCGAGGCCGTCGGGCGTCACGGTGCCCATGTTGACGACGAGCGCGCCGCCGAGCTTGGCCAGGTCGGCGGCCTCGGCGGCGTAGTTGGACATGATGGGGCTTGCGCCGACGGCCAGCGCGACATTGGCGGCAAAGTTTTGCACCACCTTTTTCACGTTAGATTCCTCAACCATGCCAGCTGAAGAGGGGAAAAGAAAAAAACTCACCAGATTCGTCATGTTGTGGGAGAGCGGCGTCGTCCGGCCCACGGCGCCCACGACGAGCGGGATCGCGGCGACGGCAACGTGGCCGGCGAGGTGCCGGGCGGCCTCGGCGGGATCCGCGGCGGCTATGATGGCGCTGACGACGGCGACGCCGTCGAGCGACTTGGCCGGGGCGGGGCCGCCGCTCGTCTGCGCGAGGACCTGGGCGGCATTGTCATTGTTGATGCCGCCGATGCAGACGGTGGGGACGGCGCCGTGGCCGGCCTCGACCATGGCCTTGAGGATGGCGCGGACGCCAGAGGGGCCGATGATGGACTTGGTATCTTTTTTCCTACAGGGGTAGATTGCACGGTTCAGTATGGCAATTTGACGAATAGCGCTGTGAGGGAATGACGTACGTTGCGGTTGAGTAGACGGTGCCGAGGCCGAGATAGTCGGCTCCGTCTTCACAGGCTCGGATGGCCTCGTCGGCATTGCTGGCAGTGACGCCAATAATTCTGTCGTGTCCGATGAGCTTGCGGGCTTCGTGTACATCTTGAATAGACTACTATTAGCAATCCCATTCGCACAAGCAGTGTCCCTTTTCCCCAGAAGCCGCCCAGCACGATCCCCATCTCTAGAGAAGCATGAAAGAATCAAGACTCACTCATGTCGTCCTGGCCGATATGGACACCCTCACAGCCAATCTCGACCGCCACGTCGACGCGGTCGTTGATGAGCAGCGGCACGCCAAAGCGCCGGGTGAGGGCGTGCAGCCGCCGCGCTGTGGCCACGACGTCGGCCTGCGCGCCGTGCTTGTCGCGGTACTGCACGCACGTCACGCCGCCGCGGAGCGCCGCCTCGACGACGTCGCCGAGGTCCCGGGCGCCGAGGATGGCGGGCGTCGAGTCGGTGACGAGGTAGACGCCGTAGCTGGGCGGCGGCGACGGCGCCGTCGGGCGTTTGGGTGTAAGAAGCGAGAGCATGGCGTGCTCCACGACGGGCTCTGTATCACGCAGTCAAGTCGCTTTGAAATGGCGATTCGGATGATATAGGATGTAGAGAGATGGAAGAGGGCGTTTTATGATGAAGGAGCTGGAGATGAAGGGTCGAGATGTTGATATCAAAGAAACACTCACACAAACACCTTGGCGGTTGGCGGATTTAAAGGTGTGATGAAGAAATTATGGAGCTGCTCGACTGCCGGTGCCGGCTACGATCGGCAGCCATGATGGCACTTACACCATCATGACATGCGATATGGACAAATTTCAACAGGATCATAATGACATTTTATTCAGATTGCTTGTATCCGTAGTCTAAACCAAATATCCTGTCGAGCCATTTCCAGCGCAAACAGTTTAGTGTTGTCATGCAAGTCTATCCCGCCAGTCTCCGTTGTGCAACGCTGAAAAGTAAAAGGCTTTGTAAATAAAATTAACCAAAAAAACACCCAAATTGCGCATGGCATCCCCGTGTGATTCATTCCCCTTGCAGCCTAAAAACGTGAAATGTCCCGCCCAAACAAGGCCGTGATGAGCCACTGCGCCGGAATCTTGAGCTTGTTGCGCCAGCTCATGCTCTTGGTCAGGTACGCCGTGCGCCAGAGGATCCACGCCGGCCAGCCCCGGAGGCCGTCGGCGCCGTTTTGGTGAATGGCGCGCTTGCTGCCGAGGTAGGCCATGGCGCCCCAGTCGCGAAACTTGAAGCCCTCGCCCTCGCCCGCGTCGCCCGCGTCGCCCGCGTTGATGCGCCTGCCGAGCCACGTCGCCTGCTGGCTCGCGACCTGCGCCGTCGCCGGCAGCCGGTGCTCCTCCTGCACGGTGCAGTCGCCAATGGCAAACACGTCGGGCAGCGGCGTGCGCGGGCCGCCGCCGTTGTTGTTGTTTTGCGTCAGCACCCGCATGTGCCCGTCAGTGGTGATGCCGCCGGAGCGCGCGTCCTTGACGATGCTGCCCAGGCCGGGAATGTCCTGCGCCAGCAGCCTCGCCACGAGCGGGTTCTGCGTCAGCCCCGTGCTCCATACCAGCAGGCCCGCGCCGACCTCGTCATCCTGCCCCTTGATGCGCAGCTTGAGGATGTCGCCCTCGCGGCGGATGCTCTGCAGCGAGTGCTCCGTCTTGACCTGGATGCCCTGCCGGTGGAAGAGGTCCATGGCGTAGCTCGCCAGCGCCTGGTCAAACATGGGCAGCACTTTCGGCGCAATGTCGTACACCGTCACCTGCACAAACGGCATCAGCGCCGGGTACAGCTTGGCCAGGTCCTCGTGCACCAGGTCGTGCAGCTCGGCGGCAAACTCGATGCCCGTAGGCCCGCCGCCGACAATGGCGAAGCTGAGCAGCGCGCGGCGCTGCGCGTCCGTCGTCGACGGCAGGTCGGCGCGCTCAAACGCCGTCAGCACCTTGAGGCGAATGTCGCGCGCGTCGCCGACGTCGCGTAGAAAGTTGGCGTGCTGCGCCACGCCCTCGATGCCAAACGTCTGGCTGTAGCAGCCGACGGCGATGACGAGCTTGTCGTAGGTAATGGCAAACTCGGGGCCCTTGTCCGGCCCCTTGAGCGTCGACGTCTTGGTGCCCGCCGTGTCGCTCATCGTGTTGGCCTCGAGCCGGATCGTCTTGCGGGCAAAGTCAATGTCCGACGCCCACGCCTGGTGGAACTCGTCGAGGCCCAGGCGGCGCACCGGCTCGATGCTCGCGCGGAACTCGAGCGTGCCGACCGTCGTCGACGCCAGCAGCGGCGTAAAGACAAAATGCGACCGCGGCGAGATGAGCACCCGCGACGCCTTGGAGGGCTTGATGGTCTGGGCGAGGGCATATCCAGCCCAGCCGGAGCCCAAGATGACGATTCTTTCTCTTCCGTCGGGTTGTTCTAACTCAGCGGTTAGTGCATTGAGGCAATTTTTTTTAATTTTTTTTCGTAGGGTGATTGCTGCCGAACTCACTGGTTGGCGATGCTGCTGTGGTGGTGCTTTGAGCTCTGACGTAGCTTGGTACAACCGCAACAGCTATTCTCGCTCCGCGCAACGCAGCCACGCCCTTTGCAGGTATTTTTGTGATTCCAGCAAGGCAATTCATCCTCACCTCGGCAGTCCAATGACTGCAATTGTGCTTTGATGAAATGCAATGACGGAAAAATGTTTCGCTATGGTGGTGGATGTAGGGTACGCGCTTATGATATCACCAGCTAGGTAGGTGTAGATCAGCACGCTAACAAGCTTAAACTTTTCTGCATGTGCTTGCGCTTTCGGAAGACGTGCAGAGCTCAGGGTTCGTCAGCATTAGGACGGGCGTAATAATACTGGCCTAATTGGCTGGCTGGCTGGCTGGCTGCTACAGACTGCTTAAATACCGACGTGCTCTGTGGCCACGCCCCGAGCCATGACTCTTTGGCTTAGACGATAATTCGCCGGAGTCCCGGAGCACCACCTACTGGAAGGGACCGTTATCCGGATGCCGGGACACTTGCATCTCGTCCAGCCAAGAGCCCAACTAAGCCCAGCGCTAGTCATGTCTTGGAATCTAATGGCGCACTGCAACTGCCCGCCCCAACACTGCGGCTCCGCGAACCCGATAGCCTGTCGCCTCTACGGATTATTTGCAGCTGACAACGGTGACGTTTCGGGACCCGAGGGGCCACAGCCGGCGAGTCCCTACATTTTCTCTATGACCCGACACGCCTCTTTCAAGCTGCTTTCCTCGTTTCTGGTTCGGTCCTTTTGAATAGTTTCCCGTCTCATTTTGTCGATTTTTTTTCAACGGCCTTTGATAAGCGGAATACTTAGCTGTGTGTACAAAACTGCCTGAAATCATCTTGACGACCAATAAACTCCGTTCCTAGACAAGAACAACGAAATGAACCAACCAATAACCTCCACGTCAGCCTCCCCATTTTACTGCAGCATGGCGTTTAGGCTCTCGCCCAGCACGCCTTCAATCTTGACAATCCATCTATGTGTCTCTCTCTCCACAACCTCGTCGTCATCCTCCTGAAGCTCGCTGATTCTCGGCAGCATCTCGTGTAGCATCGAGAGCCACTCCTCGCCCAGTCTGTCCGTCAGCGCCTGCTCGCACTTGACAGCCGCCAGTCGCACCGCCGTCTGTTCGGAGCGCAGATGCTGCAGTAGAGACGAGTTGAGCTCCTTCTGATGCGTCTGGGAATCAGCCGCGGCCGCCAGCTCGACCGTCGCAGGGATCAAATCTGCTTCAACGTCGATCTGTGGGGCCAGCAGGAACTGTTGCAGCAGCACGGGCGCAATCGCCCCAAAATGTGCCGGCGCCTGCCAAAAGTCGTCCTGGTCGTGCTCGAAGCACTTGCTCACCGTGCCAAGCACGCGTTTCCACAAGTCTCGGCTCTCAGAATTCGCCTGTGGCTGAATCTTGCCGAGGATCTGGACCGCATCGTCCAACACATACGTAGCGTAGTTGGTCACAATCGATTTAAGGTTGTCGAAAAAGGTGTGCAGGAACCCGTACACGGCAAGCTGCTGCAAGGCGCGTCCGGTGCTGTCCGACTTCGGAACATTGGAGCCGGGCCACTCGACAATCTGCTGGAAAACGGGGCGGAACGCCGCGTCGTTTAGCTTGTAAATCATCTTCATGGCCTTTTCATACACTGCTGCTTCCAGCTCCGAGATTTGCCGCAATACCTTCTCCCCGCCTTCACCGGCCGAAAGGATGCGTCGTCGTAGATCGAATGCCTTCAAGAAGAGGCCAGAGATGATAGCAGTGTTCTTGGCAATTACGCTCTTCGAATGGCTTTCAATGGTCAAGCCGAGGATGTTGATGTATTCAGATAAGGCCTGGCGCGTCATCCTGTTAGTAAATGCCCCACGTTTCTCCTTTGATCGCGAGACATTACTCACCAGAGGACCCGCTGAAAGGGCAGATTCCCAATTACGATCCAAACCCAGAAGCATCTCCTTAGCATCCATTTTCTTGGCAAGAACCTCGAGGCAAAGCACGCGATTGCCATTGGTTTCAGCCTCCAGATCAGCGGTTGCCGAGGTGTTCGACACCCGCAGAATATCGTCCATATATGTGGACAACATGTAAGGAAGGTGCTCTGCAAGCGAGGCCAAGAAACCGTAGCTGGCCGAATGTAGCTCCTCATCTGCTGAATCCACATCCAGGCTTTGCTCGAGATAGGTGATGGTTTTTGGCACAGCAAGCGGCAGCACTGGCACGATGGCGTCCTGCAAGACATCCACCAACGAAGTTAGACAAAGCAGTGCCATGGTGCGCAAGAGCTTTTCGTCTTGTCCCAGACAGTGGTCTCCGGCGATTGTGGATGCTGCAGCGACAACGGCTTCGATATCCTTTTTGCCATACTTTTCTGCAATCTTATCCACGCATGTAACGGCAGTGTGCTTGTAGCGGATATCCTGGGATTCGCGAATGGCGGCAGTGAGCTGAGGCAAGAACGTTAAAAGTGCAATTCTGGCATCAGCGTCATTGTTGCTCTCAGACTCAACGCGAGCTTCAAGAGCCTTGAGCACCTTGTGCCGTAGGGTCAAGTCAGGTCTATCCAAAAGGTTCTCAACAGCCTTGATGAACTCGCCGATTGACAGGAGATTGAGCAGGTTGGCGAGTGCAATTCCGCAGCGGGTGCGAAGAAGTTTGTTGGACTTTATGGTATCCGACAGTAACAGAATATTCTCCAATAACTTGGCATACATGGAGCGAATCTCAGCAGCCTCCATATCGTCGCGGTCTTCGAGTTTGGCGACCTGTGACACAAGGGCTTTGCTTGACAAGAGACTGGGAAAGGCTGTCAGTTGGCGAAGTGCGACCCTGTTGACGTCTTTGATCCCGCCGTCTTCACCAGCTCCCAGAAGAGTAGCGGAGAGGCCAGGCTTGGCCTTGAAGAGATCAGCAGTAAGGCCGAGAAGCTTGACAAGTGTCTCGAGCTGAATCTCGATGCTGAAGTTTTCGAGAAGTTCAGCGCTGAACTGCAATAAGTCGTCACTTGCATCGTAGCGGTTCACAAGCATGCTAATGAGAGCAAACAAGAAGTCCTTGGGACCAAGTGTTTCAACAAGAGCCAGGAACAGGTTCGGCCTTCTGTGAGAGGGAACATGCTCATACGCAGTCGTGAAGCTGACAAGAATATCGACTGCGCCTGCAAGAGGGTTCTTTTGGCCCTTGCGAAGGCTGGCAATTAGAGGAGGTACGACCTCCTTGATGGTCTGAGACACGACATGTGCAGAGTAGTCGTCGTTTTGACGCAGAACAGAAGCGCCCATAAAGGTGAAGATGGGCATGACACTGTGCAACACCAAGCTGGGAGCCGTGGTTGCCAGATTCGCAATGAGAAGCAGGGCGGCGTTTTGGACAACAGGGCTAGAGGACTTTTGAATGCAGTTAACCAGCAAGTCGCCATAGCCGCCAGAGCTGTCGATGCCGAGGTCCTTGTTCGCTTTGTAGGCAGGCATCATTGCCAGCAGACTGCGCAAGATGAGATTTTGCAGGTAGCCGAGCTCGGAACCAACCACGGTTCTAAAGTGCTGTAGCTCCGAGAGAGCCGTAAACAGTCCGTCGAGCAGCTCAGGATGATTCACAGGCTCTGAGTTGTCCACCAACTGCAACACAAAAGTGACCTTGCGCAGAGCCTTGCTCAGTTCAGGAGTCACTTGCATAATGAGCTCACGATTGCCATCAGTGGAACTCGTGCGACGTCTCTTGTTGGGTGGCGGCTCCATGATCGTCTTGGTACCGGTCTGAATGGAGTCCAAAAAGTGCGAAAGAATATCGGTGGTAAGTGGGACGGTTCTGAGAAGATCAGAAGCTTCAGTTGCCACAACAGGGGAGGAGTCGTCATCTCCGGACTGCTGCGAGAGTTCCAGGAACTGCTCTGCTACAGTAAACTTTGACTCATCCTTCATCAGCGGCCACATTTTCCGGATACGAGCAAAGATTGCCTGGACAAGATCAGGCTTCTCATTGACCTCAGCGCTGGTCAAAGTCTCGATGAAGAATTCAAGACCGGGTGCGTCGTTGGGGACAACAATGTCCACGAATCGAGCATCTACTTCGGTTCTTTGAATGTGCTCGGCGTGACACATGTCCACAATTTCCTTTTCGCCCAAAGCAGTCCACCACTGGAGCGCGGGTAGCAGCGATTGCGTCCGGGAAGTGCCACTCAC
Source organism: Akanthomyces dipterigenus (assembly GCA_030783385.1). NCBI lineage: Eukaryota > Fungi > Ascomycota > Sordariomycetes > Hypocreales > Cordycipitaceae > Akanthomyces > Akanthomyces dipterigenus. The sequence goes on along the minus strand of JARJRE010000115.1, from coordinate 25,451 downwards.
ACTCTTCACCTCATTCAGGACTTTCAGCAGTCTTTCTTTTACAAGAAGTATAGGAGTCGCAACAGCATGCTCAGAGAAGAATGAAAGCAGCGCGAGTCTGCCAGAGGAGGCCATGTGATCTTTCTTATCTATGGGCATGGGCTTGGCGTGGTATGTACCTTGCTCGATGGCAGCCTTCATCACGACAGCGATGTGGTTGGGGTCCATCACGCATTCTTCGACAGTCGGCAGCAGCTGCAGATGTAGCAGTCGCATGGCAACTTCAGAAGTAAGCGCTTTGCTATCTTTGGACTTGCCGTATAGCGTGCTGGCGCCCCAAACTGACTTGAAGCTGGATTTGAGCGTGTGCCGGCTCGAGAGAATAACGATAAGATCTGCGGCGGAACGTCGAACTCGCTTGGAAGGATCGGAAAGCGCAATGACGCAGTAAGGAATTAGGTGCTGCAAGTCAACCTTTGGATCCTCACTGGCTTTTACGTCGTTTTTCACCACATCGAGGGCTGCCATGCGGGCAAGCGCAGGGTACGGGCCAGACCAAATGCGCATGAAGAAGCTGTAGAAACCGCAGTCCCTGAGAGCTGTTTGTCGGCGCAGCTTAGAGCTCTCCTCGAACTGAGAAAATAGGTTGGCATCTGACGAATGTTCAGAAACAATGGAAAAGAAAAGATGACTAAATTCGTCGAAAACTTCACTTGGTTGAGGGACAAGGCAGATTGACAGGACCTCAGAGCGTGAGTTGAGGTCGTCAAGTGACTTGATAATATCGTCTCGGGTCTCGACTCGAGTCGCAGCGTTCGATTCGTTAGCCTCTTCGGCCGCATCAGGGATCCGGCGAGATCGGAAGGACAAGTCAAGCTTCATTTCAAGCTCCTCGATATCGAATTCGACTTCTTCAATGACGGACTGGACAATGTCGCCAGCTTTGCCGGATACTTGAGAGAGAGCAATCAACACAGAGCCCAGTTCCCTTCTAAGAGACCCGTCCTCATCGTTGTCGCTGTTGAGCTTGAGAGCTGTGAGCAGGAGCGACTTGAAGATGACGGCAGTTTGCTTCTCTTTGAGTATTTCGCCGCTCAAAATGGACATGATCGTCGCAAGGCCACGAGCGTCGCCCTTCTTTGTCAGGCGCTCGATAAGTGCCAAACAGAGACCATTCGCAAGCTTATCCACGCGCCGTTCCTGGCCAATTTCAACGAGGAGGGCTCCGACATCTGGAACCTTCATGAGAGCCTTTGTAACCTTGCCATTCATCTGCTTAGCGGATCTGAACTGGGCCATGATAGTCAAACAGACAAGGCCCGGCCTGATCGTCTCAGATGACCATCCAAGCACTGTCTGCTGCATGAACGCAGTGACCGCAGCATCCTCAAGGTTTCCCTTGGACACAAACACGGTCATGGCCATGTACGACGCAATCTGGAGGCTAGGCACCGACTTCATCATGAGCGACTCGGCAAAAATGGGACCAAGCCTGTGCAGCAAGGCTTGTGTGTTTTCCGCCTGGACCGCAGCACGTCCAGATTTCGTCTTGTCGAGCAGCCCATTGACAGACTCGGTCATGAGACCGGCCCAAAATGTGACCAGGGCAGGGTGGTGGTATTGCTTTCGGCATGATTCGAGCGTGTACTCGGAAACCAGCGACAAGAACTCGGGGTGGCTGATGGCTTGATGCACGAGAATAGATCTGGGCGGCGCTGTGAGAGAACGGATGTATGGATCGAGGAATCTTAGTTCCTGGGGCACTGTGCGCGGCAATATCGAGAGTAGTGTAGCGAATGCAGAAATGGTGTGGTAGGGCAAAAACGCGAGAACCAGCGAGACGGTGTTTTCTTCGTGGATTCTGTCAAAAGGTTAGAAGTGTTCAACGAAAGCTACCAAGCATATGTACCTAAATCGTCGAATGAGCCATTCGACAGCTTTGATCGCTGGCATTAGCCGGAGGCGGCCACCGACAAGACGCAGAAAGGCTTCGACCTGGCGGTTGAGCTCAGCATTCTCAGAAGTGCTTAGTTGCGTTCGGTCCTGATCCTGGCTCTCCTCGCTGAAGATGGTGGATTGGAAGGGCACGAATCTGGCGTCCAATTGGCAGAGATCTTCGAAGCCTTGGAAGCAAGTCGCATAGAGTGTTTGAAGGCTCTGTGTAGCAGCGACCTTGGGCTCCCAGATCAGCGATTTCGAGTGCGCTGCTTTTTGAGCCTTGATATTGAGAGTGGATTTTGAATCTGCGGCCACTTGCGCCAGCTGCGCAGCGAGTGAGGTCGCCATGGTTCAAATTTCACGGCCTTTTGGTGGTGAAAATAACCATGAAAATTGGCGGGGAGAGCAGCCTGTAAAAGAAGCCGGCGCTGGTGACGGATATTTTTTTTCTGCCAAAAAGTCGGCCTGGCAGTTGGAGCTTATCGATAGGTGACTTGCTTAGAAGGTCACATGATCTTCACGTCACCTCATGCTGTGCTCGAGAATATTGCATTCTGGAAAGAAAAAAAGAATCAGAACTAATAGTGTTTAGCCTGGAGCAATTCCAAGACAGAAAATGCATGTTCGGCGTGTGCAATATTCTTGCAAAGTATGCTGCTCCTGGCGTGGCAGTTGTCGGCCTTCTTACCCGCCATGCCCGCGTACATACATGACCAATGAGGGGCCGGAGGGGCAGGCCCAACGTCAGGCTCTGGGCATTGATCCTTTTCCAACCAAGGCGCATTCGGCGAATTTATTTTGTTGTTGTCAATCTGACGAATACAGAAAGCTAAGATGGCTGTAAGTGCTATACGTATTGCACATGACTACTTCAACCTAATCATGCTCCCGCTCAGGTACCGTACCCACAAGTCGTACTGCTCGGCGACTCACTGTTCCAGTTCTCCGTCGACACTGACAACGGCTTCTCGTTTGAAGCAGCTCTGCAGTCTAGTAAAAACACACGAGTCAAAAAGTTAGAGGTTATTCTAACAAACAGAAATCTAGGGTATTCTCGACGACTAGATATCGTGAATCGAGGCTTATCGGGCTACAACACTGCCAATGTCTTGGAATATTTTGATAGACTTTTCCCGGAGAAGACGCCTTCTTCTCCTGAGATTCAATATCTAGTAACTGGCTCAGCTGGGACCGACTGTAAGCTATCAGCTAACATCAGTAGATTATTCTCATCGGCGCAAATGATGCCGTTCTGCCGCTCCCGAGCACATGGCAGCATGTTCCTCTTGAACAGTATGGCGAGAATCTGTGCAAGATAATCACGCACCCACGCATTAGGGCCCATAATCCCAAAATCTTGCTCGTGACGCCACCACCACTGGACGAGATCAAGACGGCAAAAGATGATCTATCGGAAGGGTACTCTTGCAGCATACGCCGCGCTGCGATCAGCGCGCAATATTCTCAGAAAGCCCGGGATGTGGCTGCCAAGTATGACAAGGTCACGCTGATTGACCTATACAAGATTCTCATGGACAAGGCTATTGAGATGGTGCCGGGCGACTATGAGGAGGGTGGGCCTTTGCCAGGCACGCCAGAAAATGGGAAACGCGCAGGACTTAAAGAGCTTCTACCAGATGGGCTCCATCTCGGGGGCACAGCGTATAGGGAATTTTACAAGGCTCTTTGGCCTCATATTGGACGTGAGTGGCTTGGTCTCCCTGAGGCAGACCGCACTGGCTACGTGTTTCCAGACTGGAAGACATTTGAGCCGAAGAAGGCAGAGTAGGTCAAATGCTGAATATGTACTGCACTAGCGATAGAGAGGGCACTTGGTTTAGAACCGCACCATGTGGTTATTCTTGTGACTATTTAATCAGGCCTCCGTTAATACTTTGTAAACACCTTGGAACCTGCCTCTATTGTCTCCTGCTGTGGGCAATGGCCACTATAGCATCACCAAAGTCGGCTGGCCACAGCGCTCTAACCTGGGCCAGGCACCCTGACACCCGCTCACTGTAAAACCACCAAAAGGCCATTCAAGCACCCCACTATCCCCGCCATGGCCCCAAGGCTACAGGCGGCTAGCGGGACTTCTCTAACGCCTAGCGCCACTGTAGTTAGCCTTGCACTGTCGGTCCTCACGTTCGCGCTAGCTGCCACTCTTGGTCACTCAAACTCAAACCTCCCTCCAACAACGCCGCCCCTTGGGTCGTACCAAGGTCTCTTTATTCCCCCGAGTCCATGGTGCCTTGACATTGACGGAAGTTGTGCGAGCAAACACCAACATCGTTACTCAGCGCTCGCCCTCTTCGCAGCTACCAGTACCTAGCAGCTGAACGAGTGATTGGTCTCTCGACTGGATCCTCAAACGAACAAGCGACCACACCGCCGCATGCCCTCACCGCGAACGCCTCTGGCACATCCGAGCCGATTTTCGTTGTCGAAAGTAATTTCTCCATCGATTTACCAATTCCGTCTACTCTAGATTCGTGCCATCTATCGCTCTCCTAAACGGTCGACCATTTCACGGTACTCCGATAGCTTATAGCACCCCAGTCGATTCCCACCCCGTCGTGAGACAACTCTCCGCTCGGGACTCAGCGAGGCACCTCTGCATCGTCGAGCTCAGTTGGACACTTCTGAACGGGCAAATTAGACTCTAAGATTTAGGACATCTGCATAAGGAACGCCATCTGGCTATCGTCCTGCGCTTGCTGGGCCTGGCCCATGCAGCTGCATATGGTTGTTGCATGTAATCCGGCTGGATTGCGAGCATGGACCAACCATTACCATTAACGCCGGAGGACTTGTACAACCTTCAAATGGAGCTTAAGCAAGTCCAATATGCCCAGACGAACCACGCCGACAGACTATTGCGACTAGAGAGGCGACAAACCGATGATTCGGCCCTCAAGTCAGTATGGAACTCTCCATTCCCTGGAGTTCTTGCAGGCACCCCCCAGCAAGGTATGAATCAAGATGACACAAGTTCCGCGTTCACAAGACACTCGAGCAGCGCTGACCGCTCTCAGGACCTGTCCAAATTCCTCACAATGACGTGTTCGACGACTCTGATGAGCAGGGCGAGCAACTCTTAGGATCGTTGCACCTGGGTCCTGCTGAGGAAGAACCGGTCCGTCGCGGCGCTGCATCAAGAGCCAATAGTGTGCGATTCGACGAGAGCGCGCTGCACGGCTCTGGCTGGAGCGCTGCACAAAGCAACCGGCACTCGGGAGAGTTTGGCTCACGTCCGGCAAGTGGCCTTTTCATGGAAAGAACACTGTCGCACAAATCCGACGGTCGCCACAGCTCAGCAGGACATTCAATTCACTCGCATCATTCCGTAGCGTCAGGCCGTGCAAGCAGCGTTGGACTAGATACGGCCGGCGACGACGACGACGACTCGTCTTCATTTGGCATTCCGGAGCCTCCAATTTCTCTTTTCGTGCTTGGATCCGTCCCATCCATAATAAGATGCTGGCTGACGACGAATTTTGCCCATCGAACACTTCTCTATGCAGACGTCTGCAGCGGCTCCCAAAAATCAACCATTTCCTACTCACTGCTCGAGGAGCTCGACCTCGTGGAGGAAATCGAAAAGGATGTGGATGGGATATGCCGTGCTCGTCTTCAAGTCTACTTTGCCGAGGCTGTTGTGACTAGGCGTGGTCGCAGCTCAGAGGGCTCCGAAGGGCTAGTACCGTCCATGTCCGTCGTCTTTGAAATCACTGGGTCAAGTCAGTCAAGCTCTATAGGTGACAACAAGGCCATCCGTGTTTTCGTTGGCAGTGATGCCTTGCGAGCACATTGTGCCGACATTTTGCTTTCCAAAAATGTCATGGTACTGTATGGGAACGATCGCGACAGACTACGGGTCCCATTCGTCCGACCTGAGGATGACGAAGTTTTCCGGCATGTCAGCACCGCCAACGTGCCGCCGGAAAAACAAAAATTGAATGCGACCGCCGCACCATTTGTTCTTTCAGGTAAAATCGACAGCAATGGCCGAGAAACTCGTTCTGATCCACCGAAAACGCCTGACGACGCCCACGTACCCGAGCCAACATCGCCAACTACTGTTCACACACGAGGAAGAAGGCGTGGAAGTACGAGATCGCGCCGCAGCACAAACGAAAACAAACAACCGCGGGATTCAAGTCATGGAGGTGCCTTGTCTGGCAAAGAGGATGCTACTGGCTCCGAGTCTTCCAGACGAGAATCCTCTGCTGGCATTTGGGGCTCGTGGCGACACGGGCCGAATGGGGGCCATGAAAAAGACACTGGCCCAATCAGCGGATACCAGCCCGCGCCATCGAGGAGCTCTCGTGGCATGAAGACACTGAAGCCAGGAAAGTCGAGCTCATCTGCTAAAACTGGGGCTGCGTACGAAGCACCACTTCCTTCTCGAGCCGATGGCCGCCGAAAGAGTCAGGTCAGTGCGGGAGGTGAAAGCGTCAATGGGAGCAGCAAGAAAGACACCAAGCGATCCGTAAGTGCGACTAGCGAGGCCAGATCGCAAGCGTCAACGCGCGACAAGAGCGCTGCGCCGTCTGGTTCCCGTGGAGCGAACCCGATTGGCGTTGCATCTGCCTTTTCATGGATGACGCCTAGCGGCAAGTCCTAGGGCGCAGCAGGACATGATTGATCTGGTGCTAAATTACCTTTGCAAAGAATTTCCCATATTTTTTTTTTACAAGCATGAGGTAAGGTGTCTTGTTCCGTCGAACGCGAACGGTATGGCCAAACTGTTGTGGAATAGCACCATGTTGGAGATTTTACAGACATGTCTGGTACAAACCCCATTGCTTTAGCCCTCCATAGTAGACGCCAAATCCAGCGCACTTTTTGCTGTATAGACAAGAAAAACATGGGAAGATGAAAAAAAAAATTCTGCTATAACTGGTGGTCTAGCTAAATCTTGGGCATCGGCGGCAGGCTCTCGAGGACCTTTTTCGTATTCTCCCCCGCGCCCTTGACGATGGTAATGAGGGGCTTGAACGCCGGATGCGATGCATCGCCCAGACACTCGTACATCCAGCTCTCGCTCGACGTGACGGTCACGCCAGGCTCCGCGCGCAGGCGGTCCAGCGCCACGACGACCTCTTGGCGGTTGCAGCTGCTGACGCCATCGGCGACGACATAGACGGCGTGGCCGGCGTCGCGCAGGTCGAGCGCCGTCTGCGTGATGCAGATGTGGGATTCGATGCCGACGAGGGCGACCTGCGAGGGCTTTGCCAGGTCGGCGGCCAGCGCGGGCACCATCATGGAAAACTTGGTCTTGTCGACGGCGGGGGAGGTGAGGTGCGCGGCGACGCTGGGCACCGTCGGGCCGAGCTTGGCGGCCGTCTGCGTGGTGACGTGCACGGGAATGGAGGCGGCCTTGGCAAAGGCGAGGAGCTTCTCGGTAGTGGTGACGCTGCGAAGAGGGGGAGGGGTTGGTAAAGCGCGTTAGTCGGTCTGCAGATGATGCGAGTAGAAGCTGGAGACACGGGACGTACACCTTGTCAAACTCGTGAATGGCATTGCGAAACTTTTCTTGCAAGTCACAAACACTATAACCATTACAATTAGCATTCATCCGCCACTCTAACCCTCTTCTTGACAAGGGAGCGTGACAAAATCAATGGGCTCGAAGACGTGGCATACAAGATGGCGGGGTTCTCTATACGTGTGCGTGCCCGCGTTAGCTCTCTGATTCTGTGCCGGGCGACGTTGCTAGCTTGGGCAGGCTTCTCGGGCAGTTTTATTTCACCTACTGAACCGCATCTGAGCTGCTGTCTGCGCCATTGTGCGTATCAAGACTGGTTGGGCGGGTGAGCGGCGGATCGGGGCAGCACGCGATGAGGCGGGGGTCGAGCGGGCAGTGGCGGCGCGGAGAATGACGCTGGACTGCCGAGCAAACTGCATTGGCTTGTGGAATACCTGGAGAGCGATGAAATGCTTTAGGTACAGTAGTATGTCGAGCGATTTGATAGCTATTCAGTAATGTGACTGAAGGAGGATGAAAAGAAGTGGTCGGGTCCAGTGCCGTCACCGCCGACATCCAAGTGGAGCGGTGGTCCTCGGACTTCGGCATCATGCGGGGAGAGCGGCGGGCGGCGCGGAGGAGGCAACATCACAATTTGAAAGGCTTTAGCGATGGTAAGTAAATATCTATAAATTTTGCTTTTAAAAACTATGCAATGCATAAAAAATCATTCTATCATAATTTGCCAAATTCCATAAAAACGCCATGTTCATGCAAAAAACTGAAGTGCCGCAGTTGTACCATCTATATGCTAGAACAAAGCCATTAAAAAAAAGAAATCATCACGAGTTAACCTCTGCAAACCACGTTCGCAGCAGCCCGGCCAGCGCACTCGGTAGCTCCTCCAAGTTGTGCACAATCAAGTAGTACTGGAACGGGAACGTGTCGAGGTACCGCTCAATGACGACCCTGCTCTCGCCGCCCTCGTTGACAAACTTGGCCTCCTTGAGCTCGAGCACGCTGTCGCCCTGCTTCTTGTCCCGGTCGTCCATGATGATGAAGACGAACATGATGCGCTCCTCCATGGCCTCGCGCAGCAGCCGGCGAATCTCGTCGTGCGCCGACGACGGGGTGAGGCCGTCGGAGAGAATCAGCGCCAGCTGCCACAGGTCCGCGCCGCCGCCGCCGCCGCTCGACTGCTGCCGCGCGAGGCGGAAGTTGTCCATCGTCTGCCGCAGCAGCTGCGCGATATCCGTGCGGTCCTGCGAAAAGGAAAACTTTTGCAGCACCTTGGCGCCCGTGTCCGATGAAAACGGGTCCGAGAGCTGATGGGCCGTGAAGACGTCGGCGCCGAAGCCGAGCACGCCGACCTGGCCGACCTCGAGCATGGTGAGGGAGCGCGAGACCATGACAAGCGACTCCATGGCCAGCGTGCCCGAGGACGACTCGCCCATGCTCTTGGAGTCGTCGACGCAGAGCATGATCTGGTACGTGCGCTTGGTGGGGATGCTGCGCCGCATCCATATCTTGTCGCGCTTGTAGCTCGAGGCGATGTAGGGGATAATGCGCTTGATGTTGAGGCGCTTGCCGGTGCGAAAGGCTCCCGAGAGCTTGGTCGACTGGGACGGCGTGAGGATCAGACGCAGCTGCGATGTCAGCGAGAGCGAGTGGCTGTGCGTCTTTGTCTGGAAGTTGGACCATTCCTGTAGGCAGTCGCCAAAGTCGCGCAGCTGGCGGTCCTCGTCAGAAATGTGTGTAATAGAGAGTTTCTCCGAGGTATTCTGGAGCGTTTCGTCTTCATCAAACTCTTCCTTCTCCACGACATCTTCTTCCGGTGTGGGCTCTCTGTCGTAGTTGCCTTGGCGCGTCTTGACGCCGGATCGGCCATCGTCTTCCCGTTCATTGTCGGCCTTGGTGCCCTCTGCGTCTGTTGTATCCATTTCGTCCGGAACCTCGTCCGGCTCTTGCTCATCAGCTGCCTCGGTGACACGGCTCTCGGGATCTTGTTTCTCTTCATCGATAGCCATGGCTTCATCCATTGGTTGGATGTCTTCATTGTCTGCAGTGCCCATGGCCTGAGTGTCAGGTGCAGTGCTGTCGTCTTGCAGATGCTGGAATTCTCGCTGCGTCTGTTCATCAGGCTGCTCAGGTTGTTCTTGCTTGACGTCCTCATTTGGCTGAGCTTCCTTGATATCAGATTGCTGACGGTGCCAGCGTTCTAGAGCATCGCCGAGCTTCTTGAATGGGTCACTGCGCGGAGTTTCCGGCTCTACTGCATCTTCCTGTTGCTGCTCGGCCGACTTTTCTGCCCGGGAGATGGCCCCCTTGTTTCCGGAGCTGGTGTTTTCGTCGGCGCCAGCTTCTCCCATGTCACCTTCATTTTGCTCCGCTGCATTAGCTTGGAACTGGTCGTCCAACTCCATTGCATCCTTGTTTTGATCCTGTCCAGAGCTCTTCACGTCGCTTGGGGCTGCATTGTCCAGCTCAGTTGCGTCAGCGGGATTGGACTGATCCTGGGTATTCTCCTGCTGCTCTTCGTCCCTTTTTTCGTCCTGCTCTGGCTCTTCTTTGACCTCTTCGTCAACTTCGTCTTCGCCAACTGCGTCAACATCTTCCTCTTCCGCTTCCTCCGTTTCACCTTCTTCCTCGCCTTCTTCAGGCTCAGCCGGCTTTTGTTGCGTCTCATCACCTGCTTCTTCCTCTCCGTCTTCCCCAATATCGTCCTCCTGCCGTTCAGGGGCAGTCTCGTCCTCGACTATATCAGAGAGATCTTCCAAGTCTTCGTCACCAGACATTTCTTCCTCGTCCTTCATGTCCAGGTCCATCTCTTCAGGCAGCGCAAGCGTCTCGTTTTCTTGGACATTCTGGTCCTGTTTGTTGAGCTCCTCTTGCGCCTGAACATCTTCGTCTTCTTCCTCGGCTTCTTCGTCTTTGGCATCGTCCTTGTTGTCGTCTCCATCCGCCTCCTTTTCGGCTTCCTCCTTGCTAGGGTTTGTTTCGTCAGGAATCGGATCGTCGTCCTTCTTCTGGCCTTGAGCTTTGTCTCCCTGCTGGTCTTTGTCGGCTTTGTCCTCATCTTCGCCATCCCACATCTTCTCGTCAACGGCTGTAGGATCAAGGTCATCAACGTCGCCTGCCTCCTCGTCCATATCATTTTCCTCCTCCTCCTCCTCTCCATTCTTGGATCCATCCTCGTCTTCCTCGTCTGCACCGTCGACGCTGCCCATGTCACCCTCGAGTTCTTCATCAGCCATATCGACGGCATCTTTTTCGTCCTCCATTTCGCCGCTCTCTTCCTTGTTTGCTTCTTGCGCGAGCTCCGTCAGGTCCTCGTCGGGCTGAATATCTTTGCTGATATCCTCTGCGCCTTCACCATCGCCAAGACCGGTACCAGCCTCAACTTTGCCTTCTCCGGAGGTTTCATCGGATTTTTCTTGCGGCGTGCAGAAGCCCTGGGTAGCGATTTGAGTAAACGCGCGAGTCAGAATGTAACCCATGCGCGCCGTTGACTTATGCACATTGAGCGCATTCTCAACGGCTTTCCGACAGAAGAAGACGAATTCCTGAAGAATTGGCGAGACAACCGCAACCATGGCAGCAGCTGCACTGCTCGTCGTTGTGCAGTCCAGGTCTAACTGCTCGAGCAGTTGCACCGACTGCTCCACGCTTCTGGAAAATCCATCCATGCGAAGCTGCTTGATCACTGAAAATAGACCCTCGTTGTGGTCCACGAACCAGTTTGGCTCTTCTTCATTTGTCGGAACCGCGTAAGCTTTCTTTTTTGCGGCCTCTACGGCAACCAAAATTGTATCACTGAGTCTTGCCAGTATGTCTCCAAAGTTGGCGAGCGGAACATTTTGAAGCTCGAAGCCTGTCGTTTCGGTCACTGCTTCTGACCAGCTCGAGATGTAATTAAGAACAAAGGAAAGATTGGGAGATTGCTGCATCAAGTCTGCCAGCTCGGAACGCATTTCACAGAGTGCGCCCGAGATGTTTGCGTGCGCGGTCTCATATGACTCTGATGTGAGGTTTGTCGGTAAACTTGGTAGCGCGTGCAGCGTCTTGAGGTGTACATCCATACGACCGACCCAACCTTGAAGCTTTTCCAAGACCAAGTCGTGACTTGTGCCAAGAAGTTTTCCGTGAGAGAGAACTAGATTAGTACCAAATTTAAGTAATTGCAAGACCCAAGGAAGCAGAGTCTCGATATTGCTCTCCACAGTTCGGTGCCGCATTTTTCCAAGCTTCTCAAAATGCCGCAGCTCAGTAAAGGAATCTACAGCACTCTGAAGTGAAGTCAGGGAGCGAGTTGTCGCGGCAATGCTGCGACGCTGTGCTCGCGTGAGGTAGATAAAACCTTCGACGAAACCGATACTGCGGTTTACCTCAGCAGAAGTAAGATCTTCCGAATGGTCGCGGGCTGCATCGCGGACTTTAGGCGCAAGGTCTAGCATCTTGTGGAAATAGTACTCTGCCTCGTTGATGGAGACAGAGCTACCCAGACTAGTACTCGCACCAGATGCAAGAACCACAGCCAACGAGTCTTGTTCCGCAAGCGGTTCTTGGGCAAGATTGTAGCGCAGACCCATGTTGCGCAGCTCTCGCAAGGTATCAGCAAAGAGCTTGCGCTTTCTTGTCTTGAGATGTTTCACTTCAGTCTTGTTCTCCTCGGTGAGATGTGCCGGTGTTTCTTTGCGAAGCTCCGCCATGGACTCCTCCAAGCTTGAAAGATACGATTCAAGGCTGTCGGCGACCGTTCCGGTGATTTGAGGAGTATTGGCAATGCTGTTCATCACGGAAACTGTCTTTGTGACATTTGCCAGTCGCTTGTGGCTGGCAAGCCATCCAGCAGCATTTGACTCCAGAACATCCAACATGACAGTCGGAACACCATGCTCGGCGGGACGAGCAATGCTGACGTGTCCGGGGAAGGTCGTTTCATCAGGCAGACCCTGCACGATCAAAGTCTTCATTTCCTGACCCAAAACGCCGCGGAACTTACGCACAAGTCGGAAGAGCTTGAGATGGGACTTCTTGGCACTCTCACGAAGAGCAGTGATGTTCGTGTCCTTCCAGCTAGCCATGAGCAGCACATCTTTCATTTTCTTGTCAATGGGTGTGCGACCTGTAGCAATTATCTTGGCCGCGGCAGTCTCGAATCTCGCATAGTAGGCAAGGAAATTGGCAACAGCTTGCGTAATGACGACGAGATTGGGATAATCTTGAACCAGGGCCCGCAGGTGAGCCAGGAGTTGTCTCAGAAGGGAAACACGCGTTTGGAACTGGCCAACGATTGACGTAGCAAAGTAAGACTCCAGGCTCTGCAGGAGAGATGCCGCATATATCTGCAGCTCAGATTTAGAGTCGACCATTGACAGCGGTACAGCGATGATGACTTGATATGCGATGAACCACCAGGAGTAAGCATCCTCCTCGCATTTAGTCTTTTCCATGTCGAAGAGATTTCCCCATGTGGATAGTTCGAGTCTGCGCCAGCGAATAATTGTGCCGGTCAGGGCATTGTGCAAGTTCAAAACGCCGTACTTTTGGCTAGCCCAGCCTCCAAACTGCCACTCATAAACAAGCGCATGCAAGTGCTCTACCTTGTACACGATACTTGCAAGGGGCTCGGTGTGAACAATCTCCAAAATTCCATCACACGCCTGAATGACATCAGCCAGGGGCTGCATGTGGCCAATCTCATCAACCATCTGCAGCTCTCGGAACTTGGCCCGGATATCATGAACAATGGCAACTAATTGGCGCGCCTCGGTGAGATTGGCGTGAGTGTAGAAGTTGTAGGTCTTATCTGTTGGCGGTGCTTGAAGCTCGTGTAGCTTTTCACTTAAAAGGAGAACCACAGGCGCGATGAGTTTGCTCTGCAGATCTTTGTCAGGGCTGACATGGCCCTCGGATTCGCGCGCAATCCGGTTGCAAATGCTAAAGCACGCACGACGAAGGGCAGCAGAAGGCTCGTCACTCTCAAGGAAGATTTTCTTGTGGATCTCTGCCACCTTTACGGAGGTGTTGCGTACCTCATCCTTGTTCTTGCTTGGCTTGGCTGAGGGGTTCTCTTCCTCATATGACGGGAACAGCTCATTGAACTCTTCAGCGTCGACTTCCTCTTCATCTTCCAAGGACCCAAGGAATCGGTACATGCTCGTTCTAGCAGCTTCCTCTTTCCTATCCGCTTCGAGGCGCGTGCTCCATTCGTCAAAGAACGAGTGAAAGCATTCAAAGACTCGCTGTCGCGACTCATCATCGAGTTGCGACTGCCCGTTGATGGCAACTTTGCTATTCACAACATCAAGAAACTCGAACGATTTGTCTGCCTTCTCAAGGAATCCACTCATCTGTAGACCGCCGACGAAAGGAGTGGCATCGGCGATGACTTGAGTAGGGCTCGGCAACTTGGCAGCGTTTAAAGTATCACAAAGCGACAGTCCAACCAGGAAGCAGCGTAAGAGGCATGATACTGGTCGCGTGATGTCCTGGTATGCTTGGAAACGGGCATTGAGGCGGTCAAGTAGTCTCATAATGTTTTCTCTCAGCAGCGCAAGGCCGCTGTCACTGTCTGTAGAGCTCGCGTGCGACTGGAGAACCGCGATGATATCGGAGCCGACGACGGATTTGAGAACATTGGAGAACTCGGCATGAATTTGGCTCAGTTCGGACCGCTCAGGTCTGAAGACAGGGAGGACCTCGTCAGGAAGCGGGTCTAATTGATCGATCTGATCAACAATAATTTTCTGTCTAGGGCTTGTGGACTGGCCGACAAAAACGTCGTCAAAGGCTTGAATGTGTGAAAGTCTTTCGCGCAAGACATTTTCAAGCTGCTCGAAGAATTGTCGTTCCATCATAGGGCTGAGCTGAGGGTCGATAATGCGGTCAGGGACGTAGAGCTTTGTGAGTCCAATAGTAAACTGGATCCAGGCCAAGCCGGACTGTAATGCGCTGCGGCTACTAGAAAGCCTGGAGGCAGCAACACAAATAATCGAAGGTATGAAGTGATCAAGCACAATCTGCTTAAAGTGGGCAGGCAGGCATTCGTTCGCGGAACAAGCATCTCGCAGGGCGTTCTCGCCGCCATCAACTAGGGTGCTGAAATCTGACGCCCTCGAAAACAACTCAACGCCGAGGGCTTCAGATACTTGGCCGTGGCTTGCGAAAACGTCAAGTAGAAGAATATGAAGAATCCGGTTCAGCTGGACAGTGGGGTCGATCGAGATATCGGAGGTCATTGACGCCATCTGTCGACCTAGAGCTGGCAGCTCAGCTTCGAGGAGCTGGAAGGAGTTCAAAGCAACCGAGCTGATACTGTTGAGCTTGTTCCAAGCGGACAGCATCAGGCGTCCATCCCAGGGATACTGAGTTTGATAAACCAAGCAATCGACATATTGCAGCCAGGATGCAGGACCCGCAGTGCTTGCAAGCATCAGACGGGCCCTAGTCGAGAGATCAGACAAGATGGACAGTTCGTAGTTGCCAGCTTCAGCAGTGGGCCTAGCACGCAGCATGTCGATTTGTCGCAGACCTTCGAACTGCAAAGCAAAGAATGGCACGCGTTTTCCCGTCTCGTCTTCAGTTTGACTCTCGAGTGATTCAACGACAGCAGTAAGCTCCCGCACGAGTTCGTCGGAGCTACTAGCACCCGATCGAACAATGGCATATGCTTGCTCCATGGTCTGCTGGGCCTTGGCGAGCTCCGGAATACTAGCTCTAGCTTTCCAGCGAAGCTCGTCAAATCTTGTCACAAGTTGATCCAGCTTGAGTACCTCGTCGTAAATAAATTGGCTCGGTATGGGGAGCGGGCGAAGAGTATTCCAAAGCTGCTCCATGCTGAGACCAGTCGACAGCTGGAATCCATGAGCAAAGTCACCTTGCAGCTTTCCAAGGATAAGTGAGACCAAAGCAGAGAGTGCCGGGGTTTCAATTTTCGTGAGCTGCTTTTTCAACAACCGCGTGCCTTGCGTCAGATGAGCCTGGAATTTGGCTTCATCCAGCGCTTCCTCAGTGGCCAAGGCAATTGTGCGTGCAATGTAGTTCCAAATCAGACTCAAAAATCTGGTAGAAAGTGTATGCTCGTTCAAGGGCGCATTGCCTAGATACGCACGAACTGCGCTCAACACGGCATCCATGAATGCTGCCAACCTGACCGTAGAATCCTTCGACACAGCGGCAACACGGTCACTGATGAGAGATCGCTGCAGTCTGTTTAGAGCGCCGAGTTTCGAAGTTCGAGCTAATGATTTGTGGTGATCAACAGATTGTTGAACACTGAATAGCTCCACGCAGGAGTCGTAGACAGTCGCAACCCATTCTGCCGAGTTTCCATCCGGGGTGAGGCATGACACAGCATAATTGTTCAACGGGTGGATAGGCTGTGATTGGGATGTGCCGCTGACGAGAGCCTCAGGCAAGCTGGAATAGAGATCCGAAACGCTCTTTCGGGCATCAGACCCGTTAGGAGACTGGAGAAATTTGACAAAATGCTCTAACTGAGCGGAAAAAGATTGGCCTTGCCCAAACTCTTTCGTGAACCGCAAGAGAGTGGTTAGGTCCTGAAGACTAATATTCTCAAGAGAAATGCGCAGAGCACCAGAAGGCTTGCTGTTCTGCACCAGCAGCTGAGAGATGTCCAGAGTTGACAGGTATCTTTGGAGACAGCTCTCCACAGGCGCGATGTAATGAAGACTGGGGTCCACGCTTGGAGGGCTGTCACACAGATAAATCTCAACAGCTCGGTTGCGCATGGCGCGAGACAGCTCGCCATATCTTGGATCCACCGTGAGAAAGATTCTAAAGTCCGGATGGGGTCTCACAACGCGTGGTTCGCCTCCTGGTCCACAGTGCTCGTTTACACTCAGGAAACCATTGGGTTCTAGAAGTGAGTTCAGACGATCCAGCACGGACGCATTGCAAAGGTTTGCATTATCCAGGACCAGCCACTGGCCGGATTCCAGGGCCTTAATAATGACGCCATCAAGCCATTCGAATCGCGGGTTCTCAAGCACTAGCGGCTGCGCGAGAAGCCTGGCAACCTTCGACAGATGAACGCCGACATCCGAGTCGGCAGGAAGCTCCTGGAGAAGCAAGATAATAGAGGACTGAATGCGTGAAATCTCATCGCTTCTGCCGGAAAAGTTGGCGATCTCGTACAGTAAGACAAGAACAGAATCGGGAAGGTTCGTCGGAATCATAGTCATGATGGAATCATGAAGATAAGCACGTAAGTCGCGAATAGCAGCATTGATTTCGCGAAGAGGATCAGCTTGTTCAAAGCCACCCACAAGATCCATAGTGTCAATATCTGCATTCATCGGGAACACAACCAGGGGCTTTCCAGATAACGCCGCGACATACTCCAGCAGCGCCGTCTTTCCATAACCCGAGGGACTGGTGAGAATGCAGGGGATATTTTGCTTGACACAAATCATGAGAGACTCGAGCTCGGCAAGACGGGGGACAACGTTGATTGGTGGCAGACGCTCAGGTTGCGACGAGACATTTCGAGGAAGAAGTGCGAGGCCGACTTGGCTAGAGCCGGCATTCAAGTCGTGATAAAGGCTGTGGCTACGCGGTTCGGCGCCAAAGACTTGGGTATAAAGCTTGGTGACTTCGGAACGATCCTGCGGTAAGCGAAAGCGCTGACGAACCATGATGTCTAGGAAATCATCGGCCTGTCCTTGTTGCAGAATGGGATTGGACGAGTTGAGCAGATGCAGCCAGCGAAGAACGTCACGCAGGTTAAACTCCCAAGGTCCGCCCTGCGCACCAAAGGAGCGGTCTAGCATCAGTTGCTTGTCCATGTCAGTGACAAATTGAATGAGCTTGCTGACCATGTCGTGCGGCAGGTTGGGAAAGTTGTGCGATGCAATGAGCCTGAGATCCTCATCGGTAAACACATCGGCATAAACGACAATAAAACGGTTGACAAAGGATGCGGGCAGTCCCTTTCGACCACCGCCCTGATGGTGAGGGTTTTGCGCTGCAAATAGTCGGAAATTAGGGTGGCGCTTGAAGACTTGGTCGAGTTCCGAGACGTAGACCTCACCACGATGATCCAGACAGGCGTTCAAACCCTCCAAAACAGATTGAGATGCCAGGTTCATTTCATCAAGTAAAACCCACTCGCCTTTTTGCATGGCCTGCAAGAACGGAGCATCGCGCCATGCAAAGTTGCCAGCTTCGGCTCCCTCAACAGGCACGTCGGTACCAAATAGATCCATGAGATCAGTCTGGTCTGACAGGTTGATCCGAGTGAGCGGTTGGCCGCAAGCATGGGCCAAGGCAGCGACAAGGGACGTCTTTCCTACGCCCGGGCTACCTTCGAGAAGAATCGGCTTGTGCATCTGCAGAGCTCGAACAACTCGCATAGTATTTCTTCTCGTGGTTGGGGCGTGGAAAGCAAACTCGGCAAGCGGCAAGGCGTCTGGCGCGCGTGGAATAGTGAACGCGCCGATGGCCAGATTTTCTGGCGTCACCATGAACTCCGGCTCGGAATCATAGATCTTAGAGGCATCCTGGGCCATGAGTTCGGTCAGCTTGTCGAGGCACTGCTGCCTCTGCCTCGCGGTGGCCTGGGCATCTGTAGCAAGAACTGCGGAAGGATTGGCGCCAATGCTATCGATGAAGATGGCCGACGCGCCGTGGACCAGCGCAAATGGAATATTTTTTGCTGTATCAGAGTTCATAAATTGCACCCAGACCAAAATTTCACGAATTGAGAATGGCGTAGTGGCCATGGGGCGGAAGGTGGCACCAAACCAAACGGCAAAGTCAATGATGACCTTGGTAGCATGCTTGACCTCGTCCTTCAGTTTTGTCTGAACAATTTCGTGGATATCCTCGTCGTCCGACAGCTGAGGAACCCAAATTTCCGTAAAGCGGTTTCGAAGAGCAGGCGATAGCTCTTTTTTGCCAAAGTCACCACCGGGATTCATGGTCGCGAAGAACTGGAAACCAGGCGCGCCAACCACGAAAGAATCGTTGCTGCCCTTCTCGGCCAGAAGCAGCGTTCTTTGGGGTTCAAGAACCGAGTTCAAGCGCTCAAGCACGGAATCGTCTGCGAGGGAAATTTCATCCAGCAGGAAAAATTGTCCATCTTTCATAGCCTCGACCAGAGCACCATCGGACCACTCAAAGAGAGCCTTGCTTCGCGTAACATTGCTAGCGATTATTCCCTTGAGCTCGTCGTCCACTTGATCGCTGTCGATGGCTTGCGATTGGTAGAGTTGGTACTTTTCTTCCGACGATGAAGGAACAGAGGCACCCGCGAGCGAAAGAGCCAAGGCAAGGTCTTTGTCCAGAGCATCAAGAATCGCACCGCGATTGCGGACTGGTCGCTGCGAGCCAATCAAATCTCCTGTTTCTGTATTCTGGTGAGCATTCACAATATGGAGCTCGGTCTTAAGAGCTTCCGCGAGCAGCTGGCATACAGTGGTTTTACCGCAACCAGTCTCACCGACGAGGAGGACAGGCTCGTTGTTCTTCAGCGCACGCGAGACAAGGACATAAAGCCGGCGCATGGCATGGGTCCAGACTACGCCCTGACCGTTCTGCTGGGCAGCAAAGCTTTTTAGTTCAGGTGCATCCTGTACGGAGTAGAGCCTGTTGGTATCAATCTCCACTTTGAACACCTTTTCGATGATTTCCTTGACGGCCTGCCTTTCCCCATCATTTCGGACTCGCTCAGCAAGAAGCATCAAGCCGTGCGCTGCAATCTCTTCGCGCGTTTCCGCCTCGCGCAATGCCCATCGAAACAAATCTCGCAGAGTAGCAAAACTGTCTTTTTGCTCAAAGAGTCGGCTGGTCTGCCGAAGCCTGGAAAGCTCTTTGTAGACGGAAACGATACGACGGCAGTCGGGAGGCGAGGTGTTGCGGCTACGCTGTTGCAAAATGAACTCAAGCTCATCTTCTGGGATGTCGTCGAAATGAAGCTCTAGAAAACGGTTTCGGAAAGCACGCGAGAGAACTTTTCGTCCACCATAAAGACCGGGTGGATTCTGAGTTGCGAAAAGAATAAAATTTTCATGCGGTCGAACGACTTCTTGAGTCTCTGGAATAAGCAGCTCGCGGTTGTCGTCAAGGAGTCTGTTCAATGCTTCAAGTACGTCTGTGGGCGCCAAGTTGAGCTCGTCAAGAACTAGCCAATGTCCATGTCTCATTGCCTGCACAAGTACTCCCTCCTGGAACTTGAGTTTGCCGTCTGCTCCAGATACATAGGTGCCAAGATACTCCTGCAAGTCTGTATGCTCGTGGTTGTTGATTCGCACGAATTTGTTGCCAGTGAAATTGGCAAGGTACTCGATCATACTCGTTTTACCGGCGGAGGTAGGCCCCTGTATAAGGATGGGAAATCGTCGTGTAGAAGTGGCGCGGACCAAATTGAGCAAGTTGCGCTCAACATACGGTGTAACGATGTAATCCTCTCTCTCCACTGGCTGTTCGTCTCCCTGGAACAGCCAGTACTGTCTATCGCGCGCCTTGTTTTGGAATTTAACATAGCTTTTACCGTCATTGGGGTGCTTGGGAGGCTGTGAGAGCAGTGACTGCGGGTCGCCATGGCTGTCGAGCAGATGATGGTAGATGAGTGGCACAAGCATGCTCTCAGACTGGCGGTCAAGCAGTGTCAGAAAGCCCATTGAGAAGCCTTCGTAAAGAGCTCTTCGGACGCCATATAAGGAGCCAATGGTATTGACATATGTCAGCACACGAGTAAGCGTTCGCAGGCTGAAATGCGGGACCTCGTTGGCGCCATCAACAATTCGCTTCTGCTCAGCCAATTTCTTAGTGTTGAGATATAGTCGCGCAATGTCATCCGCCGCTTTGTCGCTCTTGTTGCTGGTACTGCCCAAATATGTCTTGATGATTTGAAGCAGGTCCTTTTCATCAGCGTCCGGATTCTTGACGTAGAGCTCCGTAAATCTGGAACGAATGCCGGCCGGCAAGTCTCTTTTACCAACGTCTGTCGCCGGGTTCATTGCACCAAATATGCGGAAATTCGGATGCGCAATAATCTTTTGGATTTCACCAGTTTCGGAGAGCAATATAGAAGGTCGCTCGTTAGGTCCTGTTAGTAGATCTGCGATGCTCTCCAGAGTATCTGGAGAAGCCAGGTTGATTTCATCGAGAAGAACCCAGTCACCATTTCTCAGGGCCTTGACAAGATTGCCCTCGACGAACGAGAAAGCAAAGCCACCAGGTCCTGCCGCAATCTGAACTTGAAACTGTTCCAAATTACGAGCAAACGTCTCCCATCGTGGTCGAAGATCAAGTAGACTCTGTAGCTTGGACTGTGTTTTCCTGCGTTTTGTTGGCTGAGAGTCGTCTTGCCTCTCCTTCTGGGATTGAGCATGGGCCTTCTCCAGCTCTGAGACGATCTTGGCAAACATTTTAGGCGCTTCCGTCCAAAGCTTTGCAACCTTGGACCACTGTGATTTGACGAAACATTTGCCAACTTGCTCCAGATATTTTTGGTTTTTCGAGGCTGAAATGCCAGTCGCGTCGAACAGATCCTCAAACTCTTCCTTGAGTGGAACTGCGAGGCTGCGCACATTCACCGGCTTGAACCCACCCAAAAGGTCTCCAACCTCACTCTGCTGCGAAAGGTTCACGGCGGTAAGTTTGTTGCCCAGGATCTCTGCCAGTTGCTGTACAACAGTCGTCTTGCCGATACCGGTCTCACCCACCAGCAGAACAGGTTCCTCGAGCTTCACAGCAACAGCGATTTGCTCGAGAAGTCTCTTAGCATGAACAGTACTAGCAAAGGTTTGCTTCGGCCTAGCAGCCTTGGACTGTACTCGCTTCTTCCTCAGCATCACTCTGCCAATCGCCAGCTGAGTCTCGCTTTCGTTTAGGGGGGGTATATTGGCAGTCATATAATGCTCTGCCCGTTCCCTGGACAAGTGCATTTCTTCAGCAATGGCAAAAGCCAGGTGTTTGCTCAAATCGACATCCGGGCAGCTTCCTAGAAAGCAGTCCACAGCTTCCATGAACATCCAATCTCTAGTCGTTTCCGAGATGGGCTCCTCTCCAGTTGTTGATCCTGCAGCTAGCAGGCATTCTTTTAAGCGACGGCACCACTTTAGCAGATCCCGGAGATTGGACTGTCTATCCATGACACTGCGCCCGCGAGCTGTAACAACAGGAGAGCTGCTCAAGCGGGCCAGCCGACGATGAACAGCTAAGATTCCAGTGATGTATTTTTGAAGAATAGGGTATGTTTCGACGACGACTCGCTCGAGCTCGGACTCGGTAAGCTGTTCCGTATGGAGCGATTGCCAGAAGCGCATTCCAACTAGTGAAGGCAGGTTCTCGCGACCATTCAATCCTCGAGATGTTCTGACTGTAGCAAGGAGGCGAAAAGTGCTAGCTGCTCGAATAGTCTCCCCTCGGCTCGGAATCAGAAGCTCGTTGCGCTCGATCAACGGTAACAGCGTGCTGAGGACTTCGGTCGGCGCTCGGTCAAGGTCTTCGACTAGTACCCATCGTCCCTCTTTGACAGCTGTTGTTAGCACGCCTGGACGCCACTGAAAGCTGCCCGGCTTCGAATCTGTGGAATAAAGTCCAATGAGCATCTTTGCGTCAGTCTGCTCGTTTAGATGTAATGTGACCATCCCGGAATGCATTCCGAGTTGAGTTGCGATTTCGTGAACGAGAGCCGTCTTTCCAACTCCAGAAGCGCCGTGAAGGAGAATCGGTCCAGGGTTGCGCAGTAGCCTCGCGAAGCTTTCTAGGTTGGACATTGTGGTGTCGGTCAAAACCAAGCTGGCGGGGTCTCCTGTCGGACCATACGGGCGTGGCAATAGTACATGTCCGTACGCAACAGAGTATGGCGTTAGTTGTTGTACTGATTGCTCAGTAATGCTATCTTCTAGGGCGTTTTGCGATATTTCTTGTCTCAAGGCGAGCATCTTCTTGGCCCGCTCATGTTCGTGAAGGGAAAGAAAGCCGTAATCAATCTCGACGCCGTCAAATTCGGCAGTGAAGGGCTCGTCGCCAACATGCGTTGAAACAAGGCTCTCTAACTTTTTATCTGAAGCGTAAAGAAGCTGGCAGAAAATGCGAATAGCGAGATATCGAACCACGCGACTATCATGGGTGAAGAAGTTCTGCATGAGCGCAGCCGAGACAATGGCGCCAAAGGCGCGCAAATCGAAACTCAATAGTCGCCATGTCGCGAGTAAGCACTTGATCAAGTCTGCTTCGCCCAGACTCAGCGCGGTGTCGTCCAATTCCAGAGGTTGCAGGCGCAGTGACGAGACTTGTGTGAGTCTCTCACGAGCAGGTTGAGGCCGAAGAAAGGTGGCGAGGTCGGGACTAAACGGTAATATCCTAGCTGCAGCTGAAACAGCATATATGCGCTGCGGGTTTGACTTGGCGTTGAGAGCCCATCGTGCGCAGATGTCGGGAAATACATTTTCAAAATGTGCGTATATGCGATCTGTAAGTGCTGGGACGAGAGCCGCCTGCGCAACGGCGTCCAGCAGACGTGCAGCGGGCTGGCTCTGGATCACGTCGAGTAAATCGGCGGGCAGATGATGTAGAGCAGTCGAATCCCGCAGGAGCGACCTCCTCTGCCTCGAAACATCGATCAGGGCCATGATGGCGACTGTATCGAAAATTTACTTTGCAAACCTTCAAACAGGTATGCAGAAGCGCCAAACGCACCTTTGGCCGTACCGTACACTGAGCTTCTGCAGTGCAGCTCAACTTTTTTTTTTTTGGAGCTAGCATGGCAGGGATCTTGGCTCGGTGGTGGTACTACAAATATCCGGCCCAATCAGCAGCGACCAAATTGGGCGAGCTGCGGGCCGCTAGTCTGCACTTTGGCTTGTGGGCTTTGCAGCCAGAAGACAGCTTCTGGGAAAAACTTCAGGGTGACCAGTCTAGACACGAGAAAACCGCACACGACTCGCCATCTCCTTCGCCTCCCCCTCCCCGTCGAGCCACGCATCACAGGGCGAACCAATTCTCTCCTCCACAGCAATGGCCATGTCCTGCCGGTACGCGGCGCGCTCCTGCGCCCGCCAATTGCGCTCCGCCGAGGCCCTGCGAGCACCTACACAGACTCTGCGCCTCGGCGCCACATCGAGACGGTACAACTCGACAGACGCCGCCGCCGAGGCTCCCGCGAACCCCAAGATTGCCGAGATTGTCGAGCAGATCAGCAAGCTGACACTGCTCGAGACGGCCGACCTCGTCTCCAGCCTCAAGGTACGAATCGCTGCCCGCCGCTTTGGCAGTCTCCTGGCGCACGAGACAATCTCAAGCTGTTGAAGGATGCGTCGATGTCCACACCCAAAGTATGTGCTGACAAGATGAAATCTTCTAGACTAAGTTGAAAATCCCCGATCTCCCCGTCGGTGGCTTCGCTGCCGCTCCCGCTGCGGCCCCGGCGGCCGTCGAAGAAGCCGAGGAGGCTGCCCCTGCCGCCGCCGAGAAGACCCTCTTCACCCTCCAGCTGCAAGAGTTCGACGCCGCCACCAAGGCCAAGGTCATCAAGGAGATCAAGAGCCTGCTCGGCCTCAGCCTGGTCGAGTCCAAGAAGTTTGTCGAGAGCGCGCCGAAGATGATGAAGGAGAACGTCCCCAAGGAGGATGCCGAGAAGATCATTGCCACCATGAAGGAGCTCGGCGCCAAGGTCACCATGGAGTAAAGGGAGACAGGGCGAAAGCGTGCATCGCATCGGTATGAGGCTGCAGGTGATGGAAGGCCCATGAGGCCCATCTCATCGATAGAGCGCCTCATGGCATGTATAAAATCATGTGTATTAGTATCTAGCAGAATAAATTCTCGTCCTTGTACCGATTATCGCCAGTATCCAAAAAGAAAGAAATATCACTAGCTACGGGGAATCGAGTTGTCAGCCGCGGTCACACAGCCGTCTTTGATACCTCGACCACAACAAACGCCTTTATACCCATGAACCATTTATCCGAACGCCATTCAATGCCCAGCAAATATGCACTTTCCACTGATCGGAACCGCGATCGCACGCAATTTCATCCGCCTTCCCCATTAGCAGCCCGCAGATGCTGACACAGCTGCATCTCCATCTCGGTTTCAAAATCGGCGTTCTCCTCCGTGATGAGACGCTCATCATCGGCGCCAAAGTCGCTCGTCTCATCCCAGAGCTTGTTCATCTCCGCATCGTCGCCCCTGGGAATGGCCCATATGCTCTCCCGCTCCCGCTTGTGTCGTTCCCTGTCTTCCTCGATGCGCTGCTCGACTTGGCGTTTGTCCAGCCGCGTCGGAGCAGCCCGCTTGGCCTGCTGGCCCTGAGACGGTGGCGGTCTTTGCTCTGCCATCTGGGCGCTCTCCACGGGCGACGACAGCCCCAGCTCGTGGTCTTTTGTCCCGCGCTCCTTGATCACCTCTTCAATCTGCGCTGCGACTTGCTCGTCGAGGAAGCCTTTGCCCTGCAACCCCTGGAGGACCTTGTGGAGCGTCAGCACGGCGACAGGCCTTTGCGGTGGGCAAAATCGTGCTTACCTTGCGGACGACTTTTACATTGGCAGCTCCCGATCCATCATCTGGTGCCACGGCGTCCACAACGCGGATAATGTCGCGCTGCATCATCCGGATGTAGTCTGGCTGGCCTTCTTTGCTTGCCTGGTCGAGGAAATGCTCAACGAAATACATAATGTTGGCCCGCGTATTCATATTTGTCTGGTGTTCGATTAGTCAACATCATCGGCAGCAGTCGCGATACGTGGGCAAACCCACCCTCTCGACCTGCTCAAGGATGCAAGAATGCAAGTCCTCATGCCATTCCCTGTACTTTAGAGCATATTGGGCTGCCTTTTGAGCCGAGGCAACGGACGCGTTGAGATGTTGAAGTTGGGAGCTGAAGCGCATGCGCACCTCAAACGGATCAGCCATCTTTTAATGCTGCCAGGCGGCGTCGTGATGTCGTGTGAACAAACAGCAGCAGAGTCTGGTCCATTGGCTGTGCAGCCTCTGTCACTGCACTTAATACCACTTACCTAGTTTAGTACTAAGACCAGGTTTACAGCGGATGTTTGCAAATCTTACAGCGGGCGCTGTTGACTAAGCAGGG